>JAQMCW010000008.1:13350854-13361891 GCA_030068335.1 Chrysichthys cranchii | reverse complement strand
CGTAACAACCAACGATTTATACAGGAAAATCATGAAGATTAACAAGGTTGCCCAAACTTTCGCATCCCACTGTATGCCTGGCATGACTTTGCACAAAACTGCACATCTTCAGGGACATACCATGCGAACAACAGCTTGATTTTTTTTTTTTTTTAAATTTGTCCTAAAACTTAATTTGGCCTTTGTTTCAGAAAAGAGTCACAAGCCAAAATTATGGCTATACAGGGAATACTTCACTGGACAACCACCCCTGAATTTAATTGATTTCACAGCTGCATTCTAATCAAGACAGGACTGATTTGCATTTGGTGGAAGCTGGCATCTCATCCCTGCATGTCTGAGTGGCTGGTACCATGCCAGCAGACAGAGAGGAAAGAGGAACCTTAAGAGGAAAAAATAAGATGAGGGGGAAGGGCAGTATGGTGGAAGCAAATAGAGGAGATCCAGAAATATGAGATAAAGCAGATAAAGAAGGAAAGGGAAAACAAAAATGAGACAAATGCCGCACATGTCTGCAGAGTGGGATGAGGAGGCAGAAGTTGACCAAATCAACAAATGCAGTATACAATTCACTTAAGGATTAGTTTAGATTAGTTTAGTTTAGGTCCTCCTACGCCGTTCGGCGCATTGGGCGACGAGCATTCTCCACCGTTGGCGGTTAGCGGCGATGTTTGCAGCCTCCTCCCAGGCGATGTCCACAGCTTTGAGGTCCTCAATAAAGGTGCTCTGCCATGTGATCTTAGGCCACCCTTGCTTTCTCTTACCTTGTGTCGGGCGCCACTGCATTGCTGCGTGTGGGAGCCGATGTTCGGGCATCCGAAGAAGGTGGCCAGCATAGCGGAACCTGCACTCAGCAACCACTGAGTAAAGCGGGCAGGTATGTGTGCAGCGTTGCACCTCATCATTGGATATCCGGTCACGATACGTGATTTTAAGAAGGCGCCGCAGGCAGCACTGCTGAAAGACATCACGCCTCCGGGTGATCGCGTTTGAAGACTTCCAGGTCTCACAAGCATAGAGGGCCGTAGGGACAACAATCGATTGAAAAAGTCTGACCTTTTGCGTGGTGGAGGACCAGATTGGGCACAGGTGCTGGAAAGTGGCCGCAGCCTTGCCAATATGGCAGACGACGTCACGTTCCATGTTGCTGTCGGACGTGACAATGCTTCCCAGGTAGGTGAAACTCATTACCTCTTCTACACACTGGCCACCAATTTCAACTGGCATCCGAGGTGCCCTAGTGTATCCAATACGCATCACTTTGGTCTTCGAACCACTGATGCGAAGGCCCGCATGGCCAGCCTCACATTCAAGCATTGTCGTAAGAGATCTTAGTGCGGCCGGGGTCGTGCCAAAAAGTGCAATGTCGTCGGCGAAGTCAAGGTCTGCGAGAGTGGTGCCTGGCCATGGCAGGCCGTGTTGTGTTTGGTCGATTGATTGCCTGGTGATGAAGTCCATGACAAGGAGGAAGAGCATTGGTGAGAGGACGCACCCCTGATGAACTCCCATCTTGATCTCAAAAAATTCTGCGTCTCCGCTGTCTGTTTGGATGCAGTAGCTCGACCCTCGGTACAGATCACGGAACAGGTCGATGTATCGTGTTGGAATGCCGTATGAACATGCAATACTCCATAGCGTATCCCGATGGATTGAGTCAAATGCCTTGATACAGTCGACAAAGTTCAACGAGAGTTTTTGCTGGTACTCAAGGGTCTGCTCGATGATCTGCTGGAGGACAAAGACTTGCTCAATGCAGGACCTACCGCCTCTGAAACCGGCCTGCTGTTCTCGAAGGCACCCCTCAATCGCTTGTCGGAGGCGATGCAGCATTATGATTGACAGAACCTTGCCCGGAACTGACAGCAGGGTAATGCCCCGCCAGTTGTTACAGTCTGCGAGGTCGCCTTTTTTTGGTAAGGTGACAGTGACGCCTTGCCTCCACTGCTCCGGAATCGCCGAAGCTTCCCAGTACTTATTGATCAGCTCAGTGAATGCTTTGACCATCTGTTCACTACCAAACTTCAGGAGCTCTGAGGGGATGTCATCCAACGCAGCCGCCTTACCGCCCTTCAGCGCTTTAACTGCATTTCTCGTTTCCGCTCTTGTAATAGGCACTAAGCTGGCAGGGAGGTCCAGGCCAGGAACAAACAGCTCCGGGGGGAAGAGGGTCAAAGGCGGCGGTTGATTTAGGATCTCCTGGAAGTGCTCGGCCCAGCGGCGCTGCCGCTCATCTTGCGTACACAGAGGTTTGCCCGTGCGGTCCTTCAGAGGAATGCCCCGGCCACTTGACGACCCAGTAAGCTCACGGACAATTCGGTAAAGTGTCCGGGTGTCATTTCGGCTTGCTGCTTCCTGGGCTTCCGTGCCCCTCGCCTCGATCCACTGGCACTTATCACACCGGCAGCTGCCCTTTACTTGCCGGTCATGGTCGCTGTACCTGTCTGCCACCACCGCCCATTCTTCGTCACTGCATGCTTGGTCACGCTACCACTTGACCAGTCGGCGCTTGTCGATGAGGGCCCAGGAGCGGGCTTGTATCCAGCGTTCCTGGTAGGTTCCACGTCGCCTTCCGATTGTTGTCTCCGCTGCACCTACCACTGCATCCCGGAACTGTGCCCAGTGGTCGTCGAGCACCTCCGTTGGCTCGAGGCATGCGAAGCGATTTCTCACCTCGATGTTGTAGCAGTCCTCGGTGGCAGGGTCACGAAGGCGGGTGACATCGAACGGCTTGGGTCGGCATGGCACTGCAGGCAGGCGTTTAAGTTGGAGGCGGCAGGTGGCAACCAGAAGGTGGTGGTCACTGCCCACGTCTGCCCCTCAGTAGGTGTGCACGGCCAAGACAGATGACCTCCACTGCCTTGAAAAACAGATGTAATCGAGTTCTTTGGATGGGTATCGGCCTCCAGGCGGGTTCCATGTCACCTTGTGGATAGTTTTATGCTGGAAGAACGTATTGCCAATAACGAGGGCTTGAACTGCGCCGAAGGTTAGCAGGCGCATCCCGTTGTCATTTGTCATTTCAGTGATACCATGGGGGCCCTGTATTTGTTCAAAAGCCAATCTCTCCTGCCCAATATGTGCGTTGAAATCACCGACAAGCATGACAAGGTCGTGCTTTGGTGTACGCCTGAGCTCAAGCTGAAGGTCATCATAGAATGCGTCTTTCTCGTCGTTGCTGGTGTCCTCGGTCGGGGCATAGACCTGGATGAATGAGATCTTTGAATGTGCCCCTTGGAGACGTGATGAAATTATGCGATCTGACACCGGGTGCCATCCCAGCAGGTAAGCCCTCACCCGTTGAGAGAGGACAATCCCTACTCCATGGGCATGGGCAGACATGTGCCCCGAGTAAAGCACAAGATTTGCATTATTATCAAACTGCCCACTCCTACTCCATCGCATCTCGGAGATCCCAAGGATATCCATGCGGTAACCATCAAATTCTCGAAGAAGTTGGGCCAGTTTTCCAATTTGAAATAGCATACGGACGTTCCACGTCCCGATACATGTTGTTCCTTTGGCGTCAAAGAAGCGACCGTGCATCGGGCGGTGGACATCCTGTCAGCTTTGATCCACTGCCGTCATCCAAGATTGGCCACATTCTTTGCCACCTTAAGCCAAAACATGAAGATTTCCCATCGTTTCTGTAGCAAAAAGGGTTTTTTATGGGGTGGGGATGCTAGCCCCACGCCCAACCCTCCTCCTTTATCCGGGCTTGGGACCAGCAGAGGGTTTTACCCCAGAGTTCACTTAAGGATTAATTACAGAAAATAAAGGCCAATTTTCAATGAGCATGCTCCAAAGCAAGATAAGTAGTGCAAGATATTATTGTATATTGGCAAGATGGAGCCTGGACTAGGCACACACATACACGCGCACACACACACACACAACCATATGTAACAATTATAGATACATAACAGAGACTGATGCAGAGAGTGATAAAGGAGAATTAAAGAAAAATCAAATCAAATCACTCAGGTCACAGCAGGAGTGTAGCTAAAAAGCTAACAAGCAGATTAATTTTCAATGGCATGAAACCTAGTGTGTACATGTGTTTATTTGAGTACCTTTAGCACAGTCACTTGTGCTGAATACCCATGAAGTGAGACAGGCACTAAACTGCATTAATCCAAACATAGCTGTCAGTCCAGACGGGGCTCCTTGACATGTGCAGAAGTACTGTGCTGAACAGCTGACAGCATTCTTCATGAATCTTCGCAGCATCTCACTGGCAGACTACTGTCTCCACCTGCCTCAAGACAGAAGCCATCATTCTACTGCCAAAACTAACAGCTGTAATGAGCCTGAATGATTATCACACAGTGGCACTGGCCCCAGTCATTATAAAGTAGCTTAAGAGAATTGTCCTGACTCATATAAAGAGCCACAGCATTGAACAAGCCTCACCCCATAGGATTGAACAATGGAAAACAATACAGGGCTGTGTGCTGAGTCCTCCACTACATTCATTCTTTTCATAGCCCTGCAAACATTTTCACAAGTCCAGTAGCTGATTTTACAACCACTATAGGACCCATTTCAAACAAGTACCAACATATAAGAAATCCAACTTCTGGCAAAATGAAATCCAAACAACAACCTTACCCTTAATAAAAGACCTGTTGCTGGACTTTAGAAAACAAAATGTGAGCGTGTTAACCTTTTGAAACAGTCCACAGTTTTAAGTACGGATCCTTATGAGGGAGGATTTATCATGGTTTGTGAACACAACCATGCTTATAGAACAAGGATCGCACACCTTCCCAAGAATTTTTGAGAAGCTTTTTTTAATCATTTTACCAGCGAGTCCTACTCACATACAGTAGTATATAACAATGTAGTACTTGTGTTGCACCACAGAGAAAGGGAACACACTCCAGCTCCTCTTCAAAACAACATGACAAACAACTAGATTACATCTTCAAACTTGCACTGACATCTCCAAAGACCTGACCCACTCCTTCAACAACATCTCAGCTCCCTGCCCTTAAAAAATATTACTTAACCCCCAGAACACTTTCTACCATGAAGCTTGTGTCTTACCTCTGCCCCTGAGAGTTAACTCCTTCTTGTACAACCTAACATCCCTACTTACCATCCCTTTGATCCATCTACTTGTTCCAAACTGCTGTGATGACTATCTGTGCAATACCCTGTACTGTGTTTGTAAGAGTAACAAATCACATTCCACACAACCAGATTTTCCACACAACACAGTTTGTGCTGTCTCAGTACAATTTAAAATTAAATTAACTCCTTGGCATTGTGCAACAGTGAAGAATATTACAATGCAATACTGTATATTCAATTTATTTGTGTTATTTTAGTTCAATGTATTATCTAAATTGCAAATAACTCCACTAGACAACACTGTGTATTAATGTAGAACTCTACACTGAGCAGCTTATGCTTTGTTATTGAACATTTGTACCCTTTAATATTTGTTCATATGCACTCTTTCTCTGCTCTGCCCAGAACACCATACTGGATGTCTGTACACTGGTTCAATCATTTTTTTTTTTTAAAATCAGCATTTAAAAAAATCAAAAAACAAAACTGTGC
Source organism: Chrysichthys cranchii (assembly GCA_030068335.1). Lineage (NCBI taxonomy): Eukaryota > Metazoa > Chordata > Actinopteri > Siluriformes > Claroteidae > Chrysichthys > Chrysichthys cranchii. Next base: position 13,356,326 of record JAQMCW010000008.1, on the reverse strand, counting down.
ATTCATTCCATGCAAACAGTTTCAGACCAATTAAATTTAAGCTTTGTTATGGATTTTTGAATAACATTAGTGAAAAAAATGATATGAAATATTAGTTATGGGTCATTTCATGACTGAGTTCACCTTTAATCCAGAGATGAAATTAAGTACAAATGTGTTCTAAACAGAATAGGAGTGCTTTCTTAAATTTATTTTTTATTTTTTCTGGTTACAAAGTACTATATGTATCTGCGAGACAAAGAAGGATTTAGGTAAGGTACAAAGAAAAATAATAAATAAACAGTCTCATGTAGCTCTCTAGTTGAGACAAATTATTGTAGCTGATGTAGCTGAGGTTAAAAAACTGTCAGAGCTAGAATTCACAGAGACTATGCTGAGAGCGCTAACATTTTGACCTTGGGTTTAAATCTAAGTACAGATGCAAATATTTAAAGCACTAAAAAGATACAGATACCTCTACAGAACTGGGACATTGAGTTCTTTATAAAAGAGAAAAAGCACTCTTAGGACAGTGACAAGCTCTTTTAGATTGGTTTCATATTCACAGTGTGTATCAGATGCTAAGAACAATACAATACATAATAAATTCAGGTCCAAGCCCTAGACAAAAAAAATGGAAACTGCTGGAAGAAGATTCCCTGCTTTATAAGTCTATTGAAATTCAATTCTAAAGGACATATTCTTAAGATTTCTTCCTCATGTTATTTCTGGGTGTTTTCCCATGGCCATATCGTTGCAGGCTTGCTCATTCAAGATGTAACCCTAGGGTTAACCCTAACCTGAGATCATTAATAAGTTCATATATTTAAAATTTGTAACTGGAATTTTTATACAGTGGAACCTTGGATTGAGAGTAACTTGGTCTGTGAGTTTTTTGATGACGTGAAGGCGGTGGGTCATTTGGAGATGGGCGTTTACTGCATCCCGGCGTCTATTGGAGACCGGCGTCTATTCACCGCGCCACGGGTTTGACCCGGCGTTTATTGGAGACCGGCGTCTATAAGAGAGAGGCCTTTAATAGCAGATATACGGTATATTTACTTTATATTTTGTAAAGTGCAGGTTATTTTGTTTTATGTATATTTACTTTATATTTCGTATTAAAGCAGCACCCGAATAAAGCAGTGTAGCAGTGTGAGCGATGAATCTGTTTAATGGCAATGCAATGTTGCATTTCTGCAAAATCCTGAAAAGGAGGGAAAAGCAGCTATCATTGGATAGTTTTCTTGTTAAAATCAAATGAAAAGAAAAAAAATTCCAATGAGCCAACAAATTGCACTGGTTGTGTGAGTTGTGGTGAAAAGTCATCCTACACAATAATCCTCCTCCTCTTCCCTCTCTCGTCTCCCTCACACCAGCCACAATTCTTTGCAAAGGTAAAGTGCAGGTTATTTTGTTTTATGTATTTTTACTTTATATTTTGGAATAATCATTTTTATATAAATATTTGTGGGTTGTTAAACGGATTATCTGAGATTCCATTATTTCTTATGGGGAAACCTGCTTTGATATATGAGTGATCTGGATTGCAAGCACGTCTCTGGAACGGATTATGCTCACGATACAAGGTTCCACTGTATTTCTATAAAGCTGCTTTGTGACAACTCTCTAAAGGTCACTCAATTTCTACACTGCTTATCCATTGTGGGTCACATCAGCTGGAGTCAATCTGAGCTGACTATGGGCACAAGGTGGGGTCACCTTGGACAATTCACTAAATCCATCACAGGGCCCAAGGTCCATTCATATTCACACCTATGGGCCGTTTACCCATAATAACCAATGAAAGTAATCTGCATGTCTTTTGATGTGGGAGGAAACCAGAGTATCTAGAGGAAACCCACACAGGCACGGGGAGAACATGAAAACTCTGGGTAGAAAGGCACCCAGGTCAGTCCAGGGATTGAACCCCAGACCTTCTTGCTGTGAGACGACAGTGCTAACCAATTGTGATAACTTAGAAAAACTCTCAATGAATGATCATGACATTAAACAAAAACTGATATTTAATTTTCCAGCTTTATTTCATTAAAACAGCAGATATCAAAGATATTTGTTACTCTTAATACCAGGAGAAACAAATGAATTATTTTGAATATATATCACAGGAAAATTTGACTGACATTTCTCCAATTAATAAATCAGTTTAAAGACATTTGAAAGGCCATACAATGTTAAATATATAATTTGATTTGTGATGATACTTCAGTCATGGCTTCTTTAAATGGTAAACAGGAAAAGGAGATATAATAAGGCACACTGGCACTAGAACTTAGTCACTGACAATACAGTGATTTTATATGTGAAGAAAACAGTAAAACTAGGTATAATTATGAAACACACCTGGAAGTTGTGTCTAATCACAACACCAATGCACAACATCCTCTTTATACTAATAAATGATGCAGCATGCTGAGGTTGTAGCACACATTCAGTCATCAGCTGAAAACCACCATGCAATGCACATCCAGTACAAACAACAGGGCCTGAAGATGTTTAATAAAGTGGAGCTTAATTTATACAGGCTGTTTCAGTTGGTTTTTATGACTGCTTTATTATTAAAAGTAATATGTCTATTGCATTATGAATAAAAGCCTATTTTTGCTGTCAGTAGTGAAAATGGTGTTTGCTTTACCAACAACTTGTGTAAGCTCAAAATGCTTTTTTTGGTTTGTGTATTGGGGTAGCGGCGTCAATTAATTTGTAAATTAATTTGTGTGTGTGTGTGTGTGTGTGCGCGCGCGCACGCTCGGTGCACCTGCCACCTACTGTAGTGGATGTGAATTTTCACTTTATTCTAGTACGGCAAAAAAAAGCATGTTCCCCGGGGTCACACGCCCCCCTGAGGGGAGCACGCCCCACTATTTGAGAAGCACTGCCTTAGACTGATAATATTACTTTATTACCCACTAGTCACAGCTTGGCACAATGCATCCACACACTGATGCAAAATACATCGATATCCATTTGCATTTGGGCCTATTCTTTAACCTTTCCTAAGTGCAGTAAAGCAGGTGGGCTCCTGAATGACTGTAGGTGAGGGTCTGGTGCATCAGCATTGGTTTTAGAAATCCATAGAGCCTGGACTTTCACATTATTGACGAAGCAGCACAGCAAAAACAAAAACCAATAAGACAATCAAAAAAGGAGGATGTGTATATGAAGTGCTGATTTTAATATCAAAGCAAAAGTGTATATATTTTACAAGCACCACATTTTGGTCTCTTGACCCATGTGAAAATCTGCGGTTTAGTCAGAGATTTGAAACATAAGCTGGGTGAGTTGAGCGGACACACAAGGCAAATGGATGCACTCAAGGAGGCAGCACTGAGCTGTGTGTGTGTGTGTGTATGTACATAAGACCTCTTCAGTCTTCAGTCTGTGGGTAAGAGAAGGCAGGAAGGAGGTATGAGAAGGTAGTGTGCTGGACTGTGTGGGGAATAAAGTTATTACATGCCCCTTTCAGGGGAACTAGTCAACTGATCCTCGCTCTGGATGAAAAAGTGAGAGTGGAATAGGGGTGGCAGGTGGCTTGCAGGGTACAGAAATGGTGAGAGGAATAAGAGTGAAGAGGAGTGAAGGCATTAGATCTCATGTGAGGCTGGGTGGTGCTCACAGACCCCATTGGCCTGCATGTTGTTCTCATTAAGGCGACGCACACGGTACATTTCGTAGTGGATGCTGCTGGTGATGTCCTTAATGTTCTGCATATGAGTTCTGTTGAAAACATGAGGATGCAAACACACACACACACACACACACACACACACACACACACACACACAAAGAACAGATTATTCACAGAAAATATCAGAGGCATTATCAATATTCAGAATAATCATCACTGTTCTTCTTAGCGTGACTGAGTGAATGAAGATTTCAATGAGACTTCACTCACCTGATAAGGAGGTCACGCAAGTAGGCAAACTCACAGTGTGCGATATTCTCCACTACACAGGCAAACAGAGAGAGCAAGTCTTTACATAACAGTCATATTTCTAATAAGTTTCTTTTCTGCAAGCTGTTTTGTTAGCCACTAGGGGGCAGAAGACACAGGGGGCTTCAATTAAATTTCTCCAAGCCCTCACAAAAAAATTAAGCATGGCCTAACAAATTCTAGTACAGTGGAACCTTGGATTGCGAGCAAAATCCGTTCCAGAGACGTGCTTGTAATCCAAATCACTCGTATATCAAAGTGGATTTCCCCATAAGAAATAATGGAAACTCAGATAATTCATATAACAACCCACAAATATTTATATAAAAATGATTATTCTAAAATATAAAGTAAAAATACATAAAACAAAATAACCTGCACTTTACCTTTGCAAAGAATTGTGCCTGGTGTGAGGGAGACGAGAGAGGAAGAGAGAGGGGAGAGGAGGAGGATTATTGTGTAGGATGACTTTTCACTACAACTCACACAATCAGTGCAATCTGTTGGCTCACTGGAATTTTTTTCTTTTCGTGCAATTTTAACTTACGAAACTATCCAATGATAGCTGCTTTTGCCTCCTTTTGAGGATTTTGCGGAAATGCAACATTGCATTGTCATTAAACAGATTCATCGCTTGCACTGCTACAGCCTTATTCGGGTGCCGCTTTTCTACAAAGTTTTGCACTTTTTCCCACATTTTACACATCTCCCTGGGGGCCATTTTCACACACACACTAACAGCATATGCTAGCATGGATGTTGACTATACGAGTAAACCACAATCCCGCAGTGAGTGAGAGAGAGAAGTTGTGATCACATGAGGCTCGGCAGATGAAGTTTATGCATACTACTCTATGCTACTGTGTATAAATTACAGATTTTGTCAAAAACCAAGCAGGAGAATGCTACCATAAAACAGAGTCTCAGAACCTTCTAAAAACAAGAAAAGAAGGAATGTCTAAAGAGGGCTTTAATAGAAGACTTCAGCTCATCAGGATGATTAGAGACTAATTATATAGCAATTACACATCCGAAACTTGAAATCTCTTTCTTTGTTGTGTCCCTGCCTTTGGTTGAACCAGTAGAATATAAGCTCTGTTATAGCCTTCGCCTTAAACTTAAATTACATAGTTTTAATATAGCCTAAATTTATTACTTAAAACTAGGGGTGGGACTTGATTAAAAAAATTAATCTAATTAATTAGAGGCTTTGTAATTAATTAATCTTGATTAATCACATTTAATCGCACAAGAAAATTTGCCCCAAAGCGCAAATGTCTTTTTAATTTAAAAGGGTTTTAGTGGATGACAGAATCAAATAATAGACATGGACACGAATATTGTAAACTCAAGTTCTTTTAATTTCTGAAAATAAAATGCATTTAAATGCATTAAAAATTTTGTTGGTACTCGAACTGGGACTGCTAACACTAACAGCTCCCACAGTTTCTGTGGTCCCTGCAACATGTTTTGCATTTAGATGGCACCGTAAGGTTGAGGTGCTTCGGTGGTATGCAAACTCCTTTTTGCACAGT
>JAQMCW010000008.1:13277195-13289484 GCA_030068335.1 Chrysichthys cranchii | reverse complement strand
GTCTTGGTCTTGATACCCTCCGGTCTCGGCAATGTCTTGGTCTCGGTCCAGCCGGTCTTGACTACAACACTATCAGAGCCTGGATGCACACCTCTAATTCTGCTATATTCTTCAGAGAGTTAACTAATATGGGTAGAGATGCTAATACAAGAGTAGTGTGTTCTTTTTTACTTGTGCGAGTTAAAAACCTTTGTAGCAGAGTTCTAATCCACCCGAAGACGATAAAACAGTTCATCAAGGAAGACAGTTTATGGAGCTCAGAGACCTTGAAAGACCAGTACAGCTGGATAGTCAGGATAAAGATGATAGGAGATATTACTAAACTGCCTAATAACCAGTCCTACAGGAAGAATGTATAAAAGGAACAAGATAGGTCCCAGGATAGAACCCTCAGGTACACCATGACAACCCTACAGTTTCAGACATAATCTGGTTTGCCAATAGAAATGTCTACCAGAAAGGAAAGAGGAGAACCATTCCAGCACTGTTCTAGACAAGTAAATCAAATCTTTAAGCCTGTTAATAATTTTGTGATCAACTGCATCAAAAGCTGATGAAAGGTCTACTAAAACCAGAATTGTGCACTCCCCTGAATAGGCTGACATCATATCACTAGAAACTTTAAGTAATGCAGTTTCTGTAGAGTGCATTTTGCAAAAACCTGATTGAAATGTCAAAAATTGTATGTTGACCTTAAAAAAAAAAAAAAAAAAGCTGTTCTGCAACATTTTTTTCCCTAAATTTTTTGACATAAAGGGAAGTTTGGATATAGGCATGTAATTCATGGTCTGTGATGGGTCCAAACTGGACTTTGAGTATTGGTGCAGCAACAGAATGTTTAAAAGGTGTGGGAACCACTCCAGTTGAAAGTGAAATATTAAACATCTCTATAATACAAGGACCAAAATAACTGAAAACTACTTCTTAAAGAGCACAGTAGGGAGAACATCAGAAGGACAAGAGGATGGATTCATTCTATCAACCAGAGCAGTGATGTCATGTAATGCCACAGGGGTAAAGAGGGCCAGCTATGAAGAGGGGACGGATCACAAATTATGACACTCAATTGTTGGTGAATATCTTATATTATCTGTTTGAGGAGTATATTTCAGCACTATTCACTGATTTTATAAAGGTATATATATTTTTATTACAGAATAGGAATTTTTAGCACCGAAATGTAAAAATGTTAACATTCTTTATGTTATCAGTGAAAAAGATTTCTTTTTTCCATTCTCTATTAGTGAGATATGGGTTAAAAAAAATGCTATTTTACAGTGTTGTGAATTTTTGTGGTAACATACTTTTAATTGCTCCTGTATGCAAGGTTCCCAGGTTAATGTTCTTTTGCAAACTTTTCCAAGTGTGTTCCAAGGAATACAAAATGTGCAACTATTCCCATCATGTTGATATGGCAAATGGTTTAAGGAAACAATGTCATAGAAAATTTTGGGGAGTCAACACTTGACCCCTTGTGTCATGTCATCACATACCCTTCTAAAAAGGTAAAACACAAAAAAGTTCCTAAATGGCAAAATAAATATGTCCCAAAACATAAAAGGACTATTTACAGCAAATCATTATTGATGCATTTTGTGCCATTTAATTTTGTCAGATTTGGTTCACTATTTATAATTGTTCAGTTGCCACTGTAAGGTAATAATACCCTCTCTCAATGATTTCACTGAAAAATGTTTGATTTTGAATGCTATTAAGCAATGAGAAATGTAACAGCCTGAGAGCTCTCAAGAAACAATCAGCAATCCTCTCAGGTCCTGTCTGCAGTTTTTATGAAAACAGACAAGAAGCTGAACGTATACAATTAATTTGCATTAAAAAATGAAATGTGTTAAAGTTTCCAGGTTAATCACCACTGTTAATGCACTGACAGCACTATTTTTGACAGATCGCCCAGTGGTTGACAGATCAGTGGCTCACAGGGACGGATGGATGGAAGGAAGGTTGGATGAATGAATGCATTTATGTTACCTGTAGGGTGGTCGGCGCTTCTCTCCAGCATATTGAAAGAGATCCTCTCTAAAAAATGGAGGCACCTGATAGTCTTCAAGCAGCTTGCAGCGTTTGGCGTGCTCGCCATAACTGCTGTCAAAGATGTAGAGTGGACTGTCATCATGTGTGGACTCCATATATTCAACATAATACTTCATCTTCATCTTCACAGAGTAGCCATCATTGTCCTCCCCACACTTAAATTTCTGGTTTCGGTACTTGCGCTTTAGGCGTTCCACGGTCCATTTCTCCCGGGCAGGCCACAATTCTTGGCAGTTAAGAACTACTACAGGCTTGTAGGGCTTCTCAAAGCACTGAATGAACTCTTCTGGACTTAGGTGCAGGACATCTACACGCTCCACACTGTCCTGGGAAAGAAGGCAAAAGTGTCAGTTGTAATGTGTGTGGACATTTTTAAAGTATATGAAGTATAAATGTGGGTAAACGTGTCAAGAGGAGAGACATGAATATCTGCAATCATTTAATTAAGCTTGTGAGATACAGTCCCCTCTGAAAGTATTGGAACAGTCAGGCCAATTTGTTTGTTTTTGCTGTATACTGAAGATGAATGGTGATCAAAAGGTGAATGCAAGATGATCGGTTAGAATTTAAGCCTTCATTCCTGAAATTTACATCTAGATGTGTTAAACCGCTTAGAAACATGGCGACTTTTGTTTGAACCCACTCATTTTTCAAGTGATACTGAAAAAAAAATAATGGAACGCATGACTGAGGTGTTTGTTGTTGCCCAAGTATGCTCGGTAAAGGCTGATTTGTACTTCTGTGTGGAATCCATTCCGTAGATACAGTGATTATAGTTGATCAGCATTTACTGTCACTTGAAACAAACCAGAATTGACCGATTTCTCACATATAAGAAGGGCATTGCAAGTTGAGGGCCCAAGACAAACTTTATCCACTGAAATTTTTAGGAGCACCAAGACAAATTTAAGGTGCATCATTTAAATTGACATGCAACACAATATAACATGGTTTCATGCTACATGTAGCCTTTGGTCTCCACCATCTTCAACTTTTTGCTAGTTGCACCTCTCTAGAGAATGCCAAATACCAAACAGATCAGACAGTGAATTGACTGGTTTTCATCTGCATGAAGTTAAGAATTCACCATCTCAATTTTGCTCACCTTGGTGAATTCACTCCTATTGGTCTGTTTGGTGTGACATCATCCAGCAGTGGCTTGAAAACTCTTATTAAAATTTAAAATAAATAAATAAAATAATAATAGACTCTATAAATTATTTATGCAGTTGATGGATGAAGATAATGAAATAAGTTGGATATGAAATACCAATATCACTTTTTTGCATATGAGAACAATTTAACAACAAACAAGACAGAATTGCTAAAAATAAATGAAAATTTATTGAACACTTGTCTGCAAATAGATCTGCACTCTTTTGGCAGTAGACTTATTTTTTAAATATCAACTTAAATGTCTACAGATAAATTAACTTGGTAAAAAAACAAAAACAAAAAAATTTTAGCTTTTAAAGGATTTATTGAAATTAGTTGAAAACAGCATGAAACTTGTCGTGTTATTTAGCAAACTAGTAATTGTTCATGTTGGGTAACCAGCTAAGTAGCACCCCAGCTAACTAGCTTCATGTTAGAGGATCAGCGTAGGTAGAGAGAACGAGATCAGAGTCTTGCTATTACAGCCACACTGCCTTTCTTAGTTGCGGTCAGATGTTATTCAAGACTTATGTTTTCAATTCATCAGTCCTGCACAGCCATTTGCCTTTTGTTACTATAATCATGGAGAGTGAACAGCATCTAGCAACCTGCTTATCTCGCTCATGTCAAATGTGGAGAAAGAATCTTCTTATAAGAATTGTACACGTCTGCTTCTGGAACAGCCTCAGTAATCATTATGTAATTCAGGATGGTAGTAGGATAATGAATTAAAGTCTACAGAAACAGTTTATATTCAGTCAACAAATTTACAGATTAAAATAACAAGGAACTCCACCAGAGAAAAATGTAATGTATAAAGTTTTAGACTGGCCAAGTCAATTACCAGATCTTAAGATAAGTGAATATTAACTCCCAGTACAAACAATAACTGAAAGAAGCTTCAATACAAGCCTGGAAACGCATCACAAAAGAAGAAAATCAGTTTGGTGATATCAGTGGCTTTCAGTAACTTCATCAAGCAAGGTGACATGCAACCAAATTCTTAATTTACATTAAAATGACTTTAGGACATCTGTTCCTATACTTTTGCTCAACTAAGATAGTCTGCTACCAAAGCAGTCATGTTATTTAAACACATCTAGATGCAAATATCATAGAATGAAACATGAAATTTTGATCAGCTGTCTCATACTACTCTGTTGCTCTCAAACCTAAATATTTTCATTGCATAGCAAAAACAAAAACTTGCCTATAATTGCTATTTCAATACTTTTGAAGAGTACTGTATAAGACTTTTGAAAAAATGTTTACCTGGGAGCAAATAAAATGGCAGAAATACTCTTAGAATTTGAAATGGGTGCAAAGTATCTGCGGCACCCTGGATGCAAATCAGATACCCCTTTTCCAACAACAGGGAACAAGTTCTGCTCCAGTTTGCTCAGCATATTTTGAACCATTCAGAACATTTTGACCAAAAATAAATTGGTTTGTAACCAGAAAAGTTTATTCCTGTGTGGTACCAAACGATAGATTTTCCAGTGTGAACTGTGATGACATCAGTAGGCGTGTCTTTAGTTTGGAAAGGAAGCAGTGTGTCTCAAGAGAGAGAAATTTAAAAAATAAATTAAAAAATAAATAAAAATAAAATGCAGACAAACCTTTATAAAACCTCAGATAATCCATGCAAGAAACCATCTTGTTTCTACGGTTTACTTCCATAACGCCTTGTGCAACAACACAACTTACCAACATGAGAAAATTTCTGGTTCTCATTTCATCCTTGAAACATAAAATGATTACTCTTCCTGTAGCTTACAACTAACCATTTATTGCTAAAAGGCTCGATACACTGTTTCTCCTGTGCGCTTCCCAGTTTTTTTGCTCGATTCTGCCATACCAGACTTAAGCAAAATTAGATTTTTTTTTCAGTGCTTCCATCATCACTGTTTTTACATTACATTGTCATTTGGCAGACGCTCTTATCCAGAGCGACTTACATGTATTTATTTATTTTTTATTTATACAACTGAGCATTTACAGATTAAGGGCCTTGCTCAAGGACCCAGCAGTGGCAGCTTGGTGGTGCTTGGATTTGAGCTCCCAACCTTCCGATCAGTAGCCCAACGTCTTAACCCCCTGAGCTACCACTGCCCCATTGCTTGATTTCCTTGATTCTGTGTGCTTATAATGCCCATAACACCACACATGCTACACAATTAAAATTGTACTCAACTGAAAATGGAATGTAACCTGCAGCCGACTAGACAGGTCCAGGGCTATAGACAAAAAAATATATATGAAAAAATAGCCCGGGTCCTAGACACGTTCCTGGTTCAATAAGCCTAAACGAAACTAGTTCAAGGGCGGAAAGGGGGTGACAAGTGTAACATATGACTTAACTCGTTGCACTCACAAAAAGATTATACGCTAAAAGAAAATCCTATTCAAAGAGAACTTTGATCAAGTCAAAATAGAATCCAAGCACAGGGCTGAGCAAGTGAAGATTGATCTGTTATAGTGAGCAGGTTTGTTCGTTTTAAAACCTGTTCATTCTTGGCTAGACTTCAGTACACTGGTCAGCTGTAGAGCAAACAAGAAGTTATACTACAATTATTTCAACGATTGCTCAGTTTCCAACATTAATTTCACACATTATAGCTAAACGCTAGAGAGAGGCGCTGCGCAGACGCCACCATAGTCTACATGAAGTAACTAACCTAGCTTAACCACACTGCTGCTCTATCTTCACTGGCAACTTGAACACAACGTTGTCCAAGTAAGACTGCTGCGTGAGCGGATACTTAACGCTGTAGCAAAACCTGATCAGGATTTCAGGCCAATACGTTGAACACATGCAACAAGTTAACACGGGGAAAAAAGTGGACGCAGCTTAGGCTAATTTAAAATGCACCTTAGCCAGTTAATGTTAGCTGTCTGCGTTGCGCCTCGTCTCCAGCTAGCATTCGATTACCTTCACTGTCCGGTGCGAAAGATCAAAAGTTTCAAAGTAGTTATGTTTTGTCCAGTCAAGTGAATCCTTTAGTTCAGGCCTAGCGCTCCGTTTCGCTTCTTTGATTCGTTTCTTACTTTTGTGGTTCATTCCTTCTCGGTGTATTTCAAGTGGACTCTCCAGAAAAGTGGTTACCCGGCGAGGCTAGCTCTCCACAACGTACCAGTTAACGGGGCGATAACGCTGACTAGCAAACAAGCAGTAAAGAATCAGCAAATCCAGGACCTAACGATTATTCACATTTCTCCCTTGAAACCACCTCCGGATTAGCAAACACAAAACAAATTATTCCTTCTATAATAATCATCGGCGACGGAAAACTTCTCAGAAAAAAAAACTTGACTAAGCAAATAACAGCGACAGGAGTTACGAAAGTCAACCTTGTTCAGCACAACCTACTTTTAAATGCCTAAAAGCCACCCTTTGTGAAATTGTAGCAAGCCTATTTGCTACGTTTTCAGACGTATTTCAACTATAAAACGTTATTGGTTGCTATAAATAGTTTGCCGTCAGTCAAAAACTAAACCAATAGGATGGGAACAGTGAGACATGCCGCCTAAAATATCATACGTGATTGGCTAACGTCAAGTTTTTTTTTTTCTGGGAGGTGGGGTAAAATTTCAAATTGAAAGAGGCTTTAGGGCATGTCCTTGAATATCGGTGTGGCTGGTTTGCACGTATTGTTTAAACATATGCTGTGAAACGCATTTCTATGTGTTTTGGCCTGTCGTCCACACGCAGTCAGCATTTTAGGCTCCTGAAAACTACCTTTTTTGTTTGTAAAACAGCTTCCAGGGAGCAACGGAGGGTTTTGGCTTGTAACGTCAGCGTGTGCGACGTTGAGGCCAGTTTATACTTCTGTGTCGAATCTAACTTATGCCCAATACCTAGTCCACATGTACATGGGTATTTTTAAAAATGGATTGTAGGTCCTTCATTCTTAAAATAAATAAAATAAAAAAGTCCTGTCCACAGAAGCACCGTTAAAAAAAAATTTGTTTGCTGTTTGTCCTCATGAAAATTGATCTTATGGTAACTTAGATCCCTCTACGGTGCAACCATCTAATTTTAGCGCATCCAAACGGGATATAAAGTCTACAGAATGTTCTGGAGCACCTTCTCTATATGGATATAGCTCAGTTTTCACATGGACAAACTGCAGCTGTTAAACATGTGTCTGGAAGCCAGCTAAGCTCAAGACTTGAAGTTCACAATGAAGGAATGCAGAAGTGCTTTTTTGTAATCTAGCTCCCATGAGTGCTAGGCCCTGTTTACACTTGGTTTTATACGATTCTTGGGTTATAAGGTCACAAGTGAACAGCTGAGACACATCACCGTTTATAACTATGTCTATCAAGTGTCTCCAAGGTGTCCAGTTGACCACTTGTGCTCAGATTTCGTTACTGCCTATGTCACTGACACTAGAAAGTTAAAGCTCCCTGTGCATGGTTACATTAAAAATGTTAAACCTGCAACATACCTGCATTGTTTCTTGCAATTCTACCGCATGCCTCAGTGCTGCTCTCCAATTTTTTCTAACATGTCATGCTGTCACCAAAACAACCATAGTGTCCTGCATTAATGACATATTTTCCTGTTATGTTCTTGTCAGAGACATATCAGGATGCGTTAACACTACAAAAGGTATGTGGTTAAATGTGTCCCAGACCACCTCAAACCCTGTTTACAGTTAGTATTAAAATGTGTTCTGGGCAATGTTTTCACAACTAGTTAGCTCTAAACACAAGTGTAAAGACCCCCAAGATGCATCACTCAAACCACTTCTTGAGGTGGTCTGAGCACAAATGGTCAACTTGACACTTTGGAGACACATGATAGACATAGGTGTACATGGCCTACACAATTGTGTCTTGACCATTGAGTTGTGACCTGCTCGCCCAAGACACCATTTAAAACAAGTGTAAACAGGGCCCTTGAGAGGAACCAGACACAATAAGGAACCCATCCTCATTTGTGTGACAATGGATAGTGCTTCTAATATTAGCATCCTCCCGTTTGTAGTTAATTCTGTAGTGGTTCATAGCTAGCTAGCACTGTGGGTTCTCATTATCTGTGTGGTTTAGTAGTGTTTAATAAGTAAGTAATGAGTCAGTTGCAAATCGGACTGTATTTTCTGACAAGAAAGCAACTTAGCTGCCTGCATTTCAAGCATAAAACTGCTTTTTTTTTATTTATTCTAAATGAATTTATTCACAGTTTCTAAATTTTTATTGTATTAAAGCACTGATCAAACAGAGAGAGACATTTTACTGTCTCTGAATATGACAAGGCAACCACTTTAGATTTATATGGCTTTATTTGTGCATGAACTAGTGAATACAGTGGCTCCACTCCTGTTTCTATTGTTTATTAACTGGGATCAGATGTACGCTGATGTGTTTCAGTCAAGGCTAATTCTTATAGGATGCCTCTTATACGTCACTCAGTTCTGTGTCTGTAAGCACCCAATGCGCACGCGCAAAAAATATCTCGTCTAACGCCATAAAATGGTAGAACAGTACAAACAACTAACAAAACAGACACGCAGAAAACCATTGCATCAACACACCTATGTTGAATAAGCCAAAACATAAAATAAAAAATTATACGTCATTACGTCGTAGCACAAGACCCTTTGTTTTTACAGTTTTGTCCCCGACAGACAACTCACCTTAAAAACTCGATTACCCATAAGCGGTTTTGCAACCGACAAGTCATCAGCTGATTCCTCATATGACTTTTTTTTTTTTTTTTTTTTTTTACGAGTTCAGCGTTGAAGTGACTATGATTAGTTAGCAGTGTGAACAGTGTTCGACATTTAAAGGTTTGGTTGGTGTCTTTGCATAATTAATGATACGTAAAGTCATTTTTTTTTTTACATGAAAGTCTACTCGGTCTGGTTTTGAAACCGTGAAAACTGAAATATAACGACAGGATCTTCCCACCGGTAAGTTGCTTGCTAGCTAACACAGGGGAACGGTATGCTCTCTCTCTCACACACACACACATATATAGATATAATTTCAGATCTTCGCTTTTCATATATAATAGCCAAAAGCAAACGATTTCAAACATACTTAAAGATTATTTTACCTTTGTAACATTTACCTAGAAAACAAAATGCCTTTTGGCCGGTTCAATGTTTTATTGCATGTTTATGGATGGCGTGGTTGAATATTTTGTTCCAAAACAAGTTATATATTACATTGTTAAAATCAATAATTTGTTGTAAAATGCTTCAATCCTTTGGAGCACTTGACTATGTTTTCCCATAAAGTTGTGCCGTATCGGAGAAAAGTTAGCAGTGGGTTCAACATTTGCCAGACAGTCACTGATGTTTTCTGTATAAACTGTATTAAAATACGGCCAAAACAAGCAATACCCATATTGACAAACTTGAAATGATTCAGTTTCTGTGGCGCATTCGCGCAGTAACCTGCATTTTGACAGTTCGCGATATTTCAAAATAAAAGTCACAAACGGAAACACAAGGAATTTAGTAAAAACACACTTGAAACTTGTAAATAATATAAGCAGATCCAGGCGATTATAATGCTTCAAAGTCGTAGAACCAAGCAATATATTTCAACTTGTGCTCAAAGGACATGAGTAAACGTCCCTGAGCACCCTCACAGGACACCCTAAGGGATATAGCTTTTCCAAGTCCATAAAACACATGTGAACTGGTTGGGAAAATTGCCATGCAGCCTCTGGTACCCTTGAGAGGGTAAAGAGCTGGTCCAGTGTTTCATGACCAGGATGTAAACCACATTGTTCCTCCTGAATTCAAGGTTCAGCTAATAGATGGACTAAAGCAGGGTGATGTATTGATAAATTATCACAATATGACCTTTCATATTGTTAGCCAACTGAATATTGTGAATAGCATGATTTACCAGAAATTCCAAATTTTTTAAATAAACTAACAAGTAGCTGCAATCTTTTTACCCCAATGAATACATCAATGATGAGTCTGTATCATGTAGCATGATGTATAAAAATAGTTTAATAAATAATAGGCCTGTTAAATTACAATCTTACTGTGTACACAAGAGCTCATGAGTGCCCCCAAGCTTCAGTCTGCATGTGCTGCATATTCATTTGTCTTTGAACATTATTATTTTCTTAGCATAATATATACAGTGGAACCTCTGGTCATGAATGCCTCTGAAGACGAACAGATCAGTTCCCAACCACAAAATCCACCAAAATTTTGCATCTGGTCACGACCACATAATCAGGTACCAAACAAACACAGCCCTGGCCATTTTCCTCTTCCGCTTCTGCATATTGTGCCACTAACAAAGAAGTGCATGTCCCTTTAATTGGTCAGACGTGTATTCATTCGTTGTACAGTAACCTCCTCCTCCATCTTCCTCCTCACATCCTTAATGCCAGAAGTCAGCTCATGCAAGGTTATTTTTCTTGGTTGTTTACAGTAAGTTTTTTTGTATAATTAAGGATTGTTCAAACTTTGATTTCTTTCCTTCTGTGCTTAAAACTCATTAAAAAATGTTCACAGCATTTTTTCATTGTGTTTCTATGCATTTTTGCTCTATAAGGCTTCATTATCGGTCCCAAGAAAGTGGAAATGGTTGTGAGAGTAAGAAGCCTAAGCTTATAACAGTTGAAGTAAAGAAATAAATAATAGCAAAACATGAGAACCATCACTATATCCCTCCGCCACCATCCACCTATGCCAGCAACTACGTATCCACCACAAAGGTAATGTGCATTAAAATCATCTGGTTTTTTTTTATTATTTAATTTAATTTTTCTATAATTAAGGTGATTTTAATTTTATTCTATGTTTTATTGCCACACATAAACCCATAATATACTTTAAAACATGTTTTTGAGGGCTGAAACACATTAATTGTATTTATGTTCATTTCACTGGGAAAAATTGATTCGGG
This sequence comes from Chrysichthys cranchii, assembly GCA_030068335.1. NCBI lineage: Eukaryota > Metazoa > Chordata > Actinopteri > Siluriformes > Claroteidae > Chrysichthys > Chrysichthys cranchii. The sequence goes on along the minus strand of JAQMCW010000008.1, from coordinate 13,278,390 downwards.
TCACGAACAGAGTCTTGGAATGGATTAAGTTTGTGACCAGAGGTTCCACTGTATCGTGATTAAATATTGTTATCAAGAAAATGTTGGAAAATATCACAAAATAATTTTTAGGTCATCTCACTCAGGACTCTCCTCTTCACTGCCTTGGCACAGACCTTCCTCAGGAGCCTGAGGAATGTGATCCTCCTAAAGTTGGAGCACATCCTTTGGCTGCCTTTCTAAAAAAGGGTGACCACCAGCCCAATCTGCCAGTCCAGAGGCACTGTTCATGGCAATGTTAAAAAGGCATGCCAGCCAAAAAAAAAAATGTTGTTTAAAAGGTGACATTTAAGATAAAAAAATGTTAATTTGATTTAGTAAAGATTTGTTTTATGCCCAGTGTAACTATATTGCTGTATTTAGTATTGCTAAAACAGGACAGCTGATATTAATGTTTACAGAGAGTAGTAGTGGGTATACATGACATTACTTATATATTCATGAGTTCAAGGGCCCTGTTCAAGAGACGGGGAAATATGCTGGGAAAAGAGAAATGTGTGGATATTGTCTGGCAGTCTGCAGTTATCCCCCATAGCAGACAAATGAATTACACATGTTGTAGGATTTTTGTGATGCATTAATTCAAGCACTTAATGTTTTAGGGCGATTTTAAATTTGATAATTAACATTTGGGTTTTTTACATATTGATGAAAGTTCAGATTGTAATGTTTTATGTAACCAACATGTGTAACTGCAGTGCGTGTTTCTGTTAGGGTTTCTCCATTTCCTAAAACATCGTGGAAAGGAAGTTTTGGATTATTTCAATCATTTCAAATGATTTTTTAGTAATTACTTTCTGTTTCTGAAAGCCTAATGATTAAGAATAACATAATTTTACAAATTAAGTTCTAGAGATTTCACAAGTGCCAAGGTGAATGATGTGGAGGTCCAGCCATGTTCTTTGGGCACAAGTTGAAATGGAGTAGCTGGGTACTCTCTTTGGACCATAATGATAGCCATATATGCCACCTGCAACAAAACTAATGGACATAAGTCATATAATTTCACAAATTATTTGTAGGTTTCACAAGTCCTAAGTGCATCATCTATATAGGTTTACCCATGTCTGATTACATGCTTAACCTCCTAAGGCCCCACTGTCCTCATATAAGGACATCACATTTTCTCCCAACTATATTGTGCATATCTCCTTGT
>JAQMCW010000008.1:13263350-13277095 GCA_030068335.1 Chrysichthys cranchii | reverse complement strand
TCCACATCATTGCATTCCGTTTTTATTTACAATTTGTACTTTGTCCCAACTTTTTTGGAATCGGGGTTGTACTATGCTAAAATGACATGAGGGAAAAAAAGAAACAAAGCTTTTTACAATTAAAAAAACCTCACAGACTTAAAAATGGCATCACAGGGCATAATATAAAATAATTGAAAAGTGTATGGCATTTCCCCTTCAAGACCAAGTAGTAACTAGTGTTATCTTTGCAGTTAGTTAAAAGGGTCAATAGGTGGGTACAGGGTGATTAAGGCATGTATTCTTTCCATGGGTGCTGTCAAATTATCTTCCTAGGTGGTATGATGGTGTAATGGTTAGTACTGTCACCTCACAGCAGGAAGGTCCTGAGTTCAGGTTGATCATGGGAACCTTTCTGTGTGGAGGTTACCTGTTCTTGCAGTGTCTGCATAGGTTTCTAAAGGATGCTTCTCTCACAGTCCAAAGACATGTGGATTACGTTCATTGGCTAATCTAAATTACCCATAGGTGTGAATGTGAGTGTGAATGGTCATGAAGTACAAGGCTGGAGATCTTGCTTGTGCTGTATCCCCTTCTGTGAATAAACAAACTCAGTATACTTAGTTTACTGAGGTTGTCGCACCGTAGAGTCAAGATTACAACTGTGACTAGATGATGGTGGTGGGGGTGATGTTATCTTCCTAGGGAATAACTTGCTACACTGGGTATCCTTCAACTTTCCATGTGTTATAGCTGTCCTGCAAGGAGTCTTCTGTATATAAATTGCGTCTACAGTGGTACCCTGCTTAACAAACACCCCGCAGAATGAACATTCCGTATAGGGAATGCCACCGTGAATGCGCGTGTGACTCATAGAACGAATGCGCTTCGCATGTTGCACATGAACAATCCAGTTTTACGTTAAAAAATGTCTGAATCCAGCCAGATGAGTGTCAGATGAAGACAAAGCATCATCAGCAGGGGGTGGTTCCAGTTTCACTTTCAATTTTCTCAATTTTTTTTTTTTTGCAGCGACCTGGAACGGATTACACGATTTCCCTTAGAAGTCTATAGGAAATTATGTTTCCCACAATGAATGCACCGCTGGAACAGATTGCATTCATTATGCTGGGTACCACTGTATTGTAATAAATGCTAAAAATGTACCCCAGTTCCAAAGTCCCCCTGACCCAGCTTTTCATCTTCTATCTTCAGGTCATGTTATAAACCCTGCATGGTTCCTCTAGGCCAGAGCCCAAACTTAGTAGGACTGTAAAAAAAAAAATGTAGCATTTGAAGATCTGTTTAGTGGTTGTTTTACAGCTGTGATATTTTTCTGTGTTTTTCAGGGTGTTGTGAAGTGAGAACATCACACCAAGATGAGGCCAGAAAGCAAATCACTGTTAAACATCTTTGTATTGGGTCTTGGCTTCATGCTAATGTTCACTGCCTTCCAGACATGTGGAAACATTGAAGTATGACAAAAAACCTTTGAAACATAACATTTCTTTTCAGTCATTTGTCATAGGAATATAGTTTCAGTGTCTAAGATTTAACTCTTTGCCATGCCATTTTGTTCCAAAAACTTTGAAATGTTATGTATTGCAAAGGAATAAAAAAGAAAACAAAAAAGTAACCGTGTTTAGAAAACAAAAATCATAACAGTGTTTGGTCTTTTTACAGCAAACTGTGATTAAGAGTTTTAATAGTACAGAATTCCATGGAAGTGGGTACACAAGGTATTATCTTTTGCAAATAATTTTTGAGCTTGTTTGTCTTGATGTGAGTGCATTTTATTATGTAGTATAAGTCATGTGACTTTGTATTGCTCTTGTATAAGTCATATCCAGATTTCTTCTCTGAATTTGTGTTATAATCTAAGGACTATAAGGAATTATTTCCCAATTAAAAATCACATAATTAGCACCAGGAGGCAAAGATATTTTGAGACTTGACACCGTCTTCCTCCTAATATTAACTTCATTATTTTTGATAGCATGGCTATTATCTATGGAGTCTTCTCTGCATCAAACCTAATTGCTCCTTCCGTGGTAGCTCTCATTGGACCACAGTTGTCACTGTTTTTCAGTGGACTAGTTTACAGGTAACGTCAGGCCAGTAAATATATTGAATGAAATGCATGATGTCATATTCATTCCTGTACAGAAATGAATATATGTTCTTGAAAATGTTCTCATTTTGGTCTCTTTTTAGTGGATACATTGCTATGTTTATTCACCCTTTTACTTGGAGTTTCTACACTGCTTCAGTCTTGGTTGGAGTTGCAGCTGCAGGTACAGTGTGACACTTATTAAGCAATTCTACAAACATTTCATATCTCTCCTCACCTTTCCACTTTTTAATTTGTATAATTTACTTCTTTTCTCAGTGCTGTGGACAGCTCAGGGGAATCTCCTTACTATCAATTCCAGTGACTCCTCCATTGGCAGAAACAGTGGGATATTCTGGGCACTGTTGCAGTTTAGGTGTGTCTGTGCTTTTGTTTAAATGTTTCTTGCTATATATAATAATTGAGATAAATTCATCTTAAACAAAAAATAAGCTGAAGGTTACTGGTGTGTGTGTTCTTTCAGCTTGTTCTTTGGCAATCTTTACATTTATGTTGCCTGGCATGGGAAGGTTCACATATCAGGTGAGTGCTATGGTGTTTTCCCAGTGGAATCAGTACATATTGTATGTACAGGGGGTGCAGTTGTGTGTAGTTGGAATTAATGCTCACAAATGTATGTGACTGCTGCTTCCCTGTGTGTCTCAGATAAAGACCGTCAGACGGTGTTCATTTCACTCACCATCATCAGTCTGGTTGGAAACTTCCTCTTCTTCCTCATTCAGCGGACTGAGGCAGAGATTCTGCCTTCTGAAGGGCCTGAATCACCACTGCCTGGAGATGCTTGTGAAAGTGACTCAGTGGTGGTGTGAGTATGAGCCTCTTTGATGGGCAGGAAATGTTTAGGCAGATGCTTAATATAGAGCAAAGACAAATATCTCTCAATATTGTTTGAATTTTTATGCAGAGCACCCCAGGGTCTAGGTGCTCAGGCGCTGGTGGCATTCAGTAAGTTTTCTGTGCTGTTTTAAAATACTTTAAAACTCGTATTTAAACTCAACTAGTTTTAAGTTCTACTAATGTATGCTGTGTCAACAGAGAAATCTATTCAGCTGGCCATGACCAAAGAAATGCTGCTGCTAAGCATATCTATCGCATACACAGGTAAACCCTATACTTGTTCCTAGCCACTTAATTAACTATAAAATTATAGTCAGGTGCAGAATTATTGACATTCTTAAAAAGAAGAGGCAATTACGACTGTAATATACACATGTAGTATATACTATAAACACAATTTAATTTTCCCTTAATCATGATTTTCAGAAGATTTGGGACTTTTCAGCTTGTGACCCAGAGGTCATGTTAAAGACCAGTTCACCACTAAAATGGTTGTGGGAATACAGAATGCAGTCCACCTGCAGAAACCAAAGTGTGTAAAGAAGGTGTTTTCCTTTTACAGGGCTTGAATTGACTTTTTACAGTGGAGTTTATGGGACATGCTTAGGAGCCATGACTCGCTTTGGTGACAATGCCAAAAGTCTCATTGGGCTTTCTGGAATTTTTATTGGTGTTGGCGAAATTCTTGGTAAGATTTTATGAGTTTTGATGAAGCTGTATTAGACATTAAATGGTATAATGATACTTTTTTTTTCTTTGATCAGGTGGATCAGTGTTTGGAATGCTGAACCAGTGCAACCAGTATGGAAGGAACCCTGTGGTGCTTTTGGGATTGATCACCCATTTTTTGGCCTTCTACCTAATATTCCTAAACCTAGCCAGTGATGCTCCCTTAGCCCCAGAAGAGGGCACTCCGTTATATGGCTTCATCACTCCCAGGTTTAGTTCTGTTAAAAAGGATAGATTTGCCAAATTATAGCAGCAACATGTCTATAATTAGTGGTGCCAGTAACTGTGTCCTAATTTGTAAGGCATACTAGCTATTGGTTTATCCACTTGTTTTGACCCTGTTTTTGATGTATGTTCATCATGGTGATTACCCTGGAATCAGCATGGAGTTGGCATTGTTCTGCAGTTTACTGCTTGGCCTGGGTGACAGCTGTTTCAACACACAACTGCTTAGCATTGTGGGCTTCATATTTCGTGATGACAGTGCCCCAGCATTTGCCGTTTTCAAGTTTGTACAGGTAAAACACAGCAGTTCATTATTATGACAGACAGTATGTTTAGAGAAGGTGTTAACAAGACTTTCTGTGCAAAAATGTGCTAGTAAGTAAATGGGTATTGGGCATTTAACAATAAGTAGTTTTACATTTAGTTTTTTGATGTACCATCAAGTTTTATGATGAAATTCAAAAAGCAATATATTTATCAATTCAAAATAATCATGATATAGGTAATGTGTATATTAGGTTTTGTTCTTGTATTTATTATTTCAGGGGTCTAAAATTACTTATGCAACTACCTGGTCAATTATTGATTGTTACGTTTTGAATCCACAATCTCCTGCTGGCCAGACATAATTTTGGTTGGTGGACTATTGTCCAACACTAAGTTTAACATTAAATTGTTAAAGTCCCAGCATCACTGATGTGAACTACATGCGTTTGAAGCATTGTCGTTTCAACTGAATAACTCCAAAGGCTATGGTCCAAAAGGTTGCTTAAAAATACTGGATTATAACTTTAGTATTCTTTGCCAAGTGAAGCAAAATCATGTTGCTATTAGTATTTGAGAATCGTACACGTTATTACTCAGATGAGAGCTACAGTGCCACACTATTTCCAATGAACTAATGATTTGGAAAAAAAAATTCATTTTACAGAATGAGATTCAAAGATCTGAGTCAGTAAAAAAAAAATCTAAAGTGCCCATCACTCTTATCTTATAATCTCTTATCATTCTTATTTATCTCAATTATCTTGTTTTCATAATTGTTAGAAGCCAAAATTGTAATTGAAAATGAAAGTGAATTAATTACAAGCCCTATATAGGAGTTGAATTAAAGTAAATGAAATTACATATTACATAATGAATATAACCTCAATAAGCAGACTTGAGTATTTACAGCAAAATCACATGACTAGTATAGGAGTTACAGCAATTTTTATATGCTCCATCCCCAAAATAATTGGACAAATTTCCATAATCATAAATGAGTCATTTTAACACTTATATTTTATATATGTTTTTTATATAAAAAATAAAAACATTGTGTAATTCCTGAATTCACTCAAATTAAAGCTGCAGGTCTGGGGTATATATTTAGTTTCAACTTGTGTGTATACAATTAGGTAGACAGCTAAAATAGCTATACATTTTGTCAGTGTTCAAATATTTATGGAACTGGCTCTATAATGAAAGGGTCCACCATCTTAGCTGCATCAATCATCAAATGTACTTCCTACATGGCTACAATTAAAGTCTGCAGCCACACTGGCCTGTTGTAGAAAAAAAAATCACCTCTGCTATAATGGAATAATATACAATGCAATATAACTGCAAATGATAAATATAAATTACAGTGATTGTATTAAAATGGTTAGGCAATTATTGTTATATGAAAATTTGAGTAGGCCAAATGTGTGTTTAATTTTGACTGTTCATTAGGTTTGTTTGTTTTTTTCTTTTTTTGTTTGTTTGTTTATTTTTACTGGGATGGTAAATTGTGTTCTATTCCCATACTCTCTGCAGTCCATCGCTGCAGCCCTGGCATTCTTCTATAGTAATTATCTCCAGCTACATTGGCAACTGCTCATTATGGTCCTGGTGGGCTTTACTGGCACACTCTCATTCTTTGTAGCTGAATGGGTGGTGGTCAGCTGCAGAAGAAACTCAGATTATGACAGCATCTAATACCTGGAGCCAGAGAGAACATGATGGCAGAAGACTCAGTTTTGTGTCCTCCTTTTCATCCTTTTCCTGCAGCTTGCTGAATCCCAAGGATTGGTATGGAAGGAGTAGTTCTGTAGAATTTTGTATTACTTTTTTTTTTTTTTTCCCATTCACTTATCTCTGCTCTAAAAACACATCTTGAACAGATTCTTTAAGCTCTGGAGGACATTTATTGTATTTGTTTATTCTTTCTTGCAGCTCAGTTGCACGTAAAATAATCATTTTTAAATATAAAAAGCCATTAAAGTTACTGTTTGTTTTTGTTTTCATTTCATTTTCATTTCCTAAAGGGAAGGGTTGGTCAGTCTCAAACCTGTAGTACTATATTTTCAGGCATAATTCCAGCCGTACCAGCAGAGCAGCATGTAACCGTATGACAACTGTCTCAACACAAGCAAATTATAGTATTGCAATTCCTTTTTGTTATAAAGGGAAAAGTTTCAAAACCAGTAAATGCTAGATCATCTAATGTTAATGTAAATCTAATCTAATGTTAATGCAAAACATTAACAAAAAAAGTTTCAGTGGTATGCATAGTCTAATTATTTTTGGAAAATTAGAACAGCAATACTGGATCTTTCTTTAAGCAAAACCTTGCCAAAATGTTTTGACAATGACAATTTTGAAGTGAAGGTTCAATGATGCATTAAAGAATCTGCAAACCTTTATGCCAGTATGCAATGTATGCATTTCCTCAACAGAATAATTGTACAAAACATCAATTTTCTAATGTCTAAAGTACATGTCATCTTTCTGTTGAATCAAGGAATGTTTGTGAATTTTAAATTTGACAAATCATTTGTCAAAGCAGTACCTTAATTTGCAGTACAATTGGAATTATAGGTGGGAGGTAGATGTGAACTCTTGCTACATCTTTGTATAGTGGGATGCACTTTGATCAGTTCAGAGCAGTTTAATGGATGTTAAATTTGTGTCCATAAAATATAGACTCTGGCTACAATTTGATTTTATTTATTTATTGTAGGAAACCACTGATTTTTCTCCAATTCAAATTTCTATAACTTTCTAATCCTTATTTCCAAGTAAACTGAGAAAGGCAGTGGTAAAGCAGTAATATATCCACCAACCATCCTCATTCCTCTCTAGCCTTCATAATATGGCTAATCATAATATGGTGGGTGTACTTATTTACTTTAAAAAAGAATAAATGTACAAAATACATAAAGGCTTTTTATTCATACTTACTGTGTTAGACTTAATTTTAAAATTTTGCCACCAGTTAAAGTTTCTACAAGCTTTGAATTTTTTGCATCTCTGAATTGGCATCTTAAGGTCTCTCCACAGATGTTCTACGGGGTCTGCCACTCAAGGACATTTAGAATCCTGGTGGTTCTTCATTTTTACTGTGCTCCTGAGAACATTCAAATTTTTAGCTAAAGTATTATACCTTTACAATCTGAAGTGCCTTAGCCAAGATTAGGTTAAAATGTAGGTACATAAACGAGATATTTCAGTTTTTGTTTTTAAAACTTAGGGGTGGGGGTGAATACTAAAATTATGTTCCCACTCTGTCAGTATGGATTACTGTGGGTAGATTAATCTATAATACACTGAAGTGTGCAAAATGTGAGACGTTTGAATACTTTTTGAAGCCATTTTTGCACTGTGGAGTTATACAAGTTATCAAGCTAACAAACAAGTATTTTATAAAGTTAAAGAAATAAGTATTACCTGATGTTAATGTGGTAGCCCTTTAAGAATACATTCACCCACACACAAAACCAGACATCAGTCATCCATCCCTTAACTAACATTATCACCTAGTCCATTTCAATTCTTTTTTTTTTTTTCTTTTTCTTTTTTCTTTTAAAATATGCCCTCACAATTCTTGCTAGGGGAAGTGAAAACATCAGAAAGTGCAGCCCCATTACTGTTAACAACTGCAGTACAGTTTGAGTGATGAGGGAAGATTCAGAAGCAAAACCATCTGATGAACAACTTCAATGTTTCATATTATAATTTCCTCATTGTTTCCACATTATAAATTCATATTGGTGCTAAACCAATTTGGGTATAAACTCTAGAACTGCCAATGATGGGCATAAAAATGCTACAATAAAAGGTGAATTTGTAATAAACTAAATAATATTCAAGTTACCTTTACAGTGAATCTACTCTATAGAACCAGGAAAGCATTCATTTTCTGATGAAGATGAATGAGTGAATGACTTGCTGGGCAGTGAAGTGAAACATAATTTATACCAAGGGCTCATCCCTTGTCCTTTAAAAAGGACGACATAAACTGAATTAACTGTAAGCGCAGCACTGTGATGTCAAATTCAAGCAGTGTGCTTTGGCCTAAGACAGTGGCAAACAAAACATCAACTTCAGCCTCACAGAATGAAATAAGTGTTTCAAGGTGTTTCTTAAGACTCCAACTCATTATAGTTTTGCCCTGAAAAAGTGTTTCTGTGGCTTATAACTAGTACATTTGCTCATATCTTCATAACAAAATGAAATGGAAAATTTTTTAAATTTATTAATTACAGTTTCATTAATTTAATAAATAAATAATTATTCTGCCTAAAGTTTCGTTCAATGGAAATGCTGTGAAAATGTTGTAAAAAAAAAAGAAAGAAAAAAAAAAGGATTATCCAGTAAAATACTGGATGTAATTCCACTATTGTATGATATAATGTTATTTAATTGTTTACCTATACAATATTTAATAGTAATAAATTAAAACATGTTATACAGTTTAAATATCCTTTTCATGGTTATGTTTAAATATTTTTTCCAACAATTTTAGATGCCACTATGAAGTAAAGAAAAATCGGCACAACTTAGGGAGCACATTAAAAATTATCCTCCTGCAAGGGAAACATATCTTGCAAAAGTAAAGAAAGGTAATAAATCATGATAAACAACAATTTTTGTATAGTTGCTTTTATACTGCAGTCAGACCTTTCAGATTTTCAAATCAGAATAAGCCAGTTATACAGTGTTTGTCATGTTTTTATAGTTATCTAAGGAGCAAGAGAAAGGTAGAAAATTGTGAAAGCCCCAATCAGCCAGTTGTCCAGTGAAATAGAATAAAGTGAGACATCAGTGGAGACAGGATCAGAGAACGCACAGGGAAAGGAATAGCACTATGGAGGAAATCTTGAATTTCACACCCAAGTCGATGGATACAACTCCCATAGCGATAGCACCCGAGTCAGTGGATAAATCTCCCATAGTACTATATTCACTCTGACACCTCTAACACTGTTGCAGAGAATATTATCAGTTTAGATGTACAGCAACCAAGGACATCTTGAACACCACTGAGAGTAGCATGCAGTAACTTGAAATGGCAAAGAGAGAAAGCAAAGTTGCACCATAAAATGAACACAATCAGAGGTTGGGGGGTGCAAAACCTTGTTTACTTGGCCCCATCCAGCTGATGAGATATTTTACAACTTAACCAATGTTCTCCAAGTTATATCAGAACCAGAGCCTCTTAATTCATGGCACTTATGGCTTACCCATGCATATTTGGCCATGTGATGTGGCCTGCAGTTTTTTGTTTTATCAGTTTACTATTGTTAAATGGACTGTTAACAAGTTTTTAATTTCTTTACCAAGAACTGTTACTGTTGACTTGAGCAATTTTTTTTATATGTTTAATAAATAAAAAATTTCATCATATTTCCTGTTATTTTGAGTCAGGTGGCACAACTGTATAGTCAGGTAAGTTTCTAATTTAAATCAATAAATAACACATTAAGGTGAAAAATGACTGTAGTGTGCATAACTATGGAATTAGCAAGTACAGTGGAACCTTGGAATGCGCGTGTTTTGCAAGACAAGCAAGAAATTTTTACTAAATTTTGACTTGATGAATGAGCAAGGTCTTACAACACGAGTAGTATGCTTCAGCTGCCGAACCTCAGGTGATCACGTGATCTTCTCTCTCTCACTCACTGTGGGATTGTGGCTCACTCGTATAGTCAACATCCATGCTAGCATAACTTTGTAGAAAAGCACCACCTGAATAAGGCTGTAGCAGTGTGAGTGATGAATCTGTTTAATGACTATGCAATGTTGCAGTTCCATGAAATCCTCAAAAGGAGGCAAAAGCTGCTATCATTGGATAGTTTCCTCATTGGTCACACAGAAAGAAAAAGATTCCAGTGAGCCGACAGACTGCAGTCATTCTGTGAGTTGTAGTGAAAGTCATCCTACACAATAATCCTCCTCCTCCCCCTCACACCAGCCATGATTCTTTTTGAAGGTAAAGAGCAGGTTATTTTGCTTTTGTCAGGTGTGGTGGGGTTGAGGTGGTCACATGTCATGACAAAGGTCAACCGAGGTGCAAACGGTATATCAGAGACTGGCATAAACACGAGAATAAGAAGAAACAAAAACTTGGTCAAAACCAGAGAAAGCAAACATGGGAATAGTATGGCTGTTCAAGAGCACGGGAAATGGCAACTAATGCTTCGCAGCCTTGGCGTACTTGTGTGAGTCTTTTTATAGCTCCTGCAACCAGTCCCAATCCGGTACACCTGTCGCCATCCATGTGACGTGCCGAGCATGGCACGAGTCCCCGTGCATGCACCGGTGGCCGGGAAGAAAGTATTACCTGTAAGTACTCTTTAGAACAGGTGCACTCCACATGAGCAGATTCATGACAGTTTTATGTATGTTTACTTTATATTGTGGGTTGTGAAATGAATTATCTGAATTTCCATTATTTCCTATGGGGAAATCCTCTTTGATATACAAGTGCTTTGGATTACAAGCATGTCTCCGGAACGAATTATGCTCACAATCCAAGGTTCCTTTTTATATTTGTATAGTAATTTCTCTCTCATTAAATGTAAATTTTGATGTTGGAAAAACAAAATAACTGGTCAGGAGAATGCAGTAATCATAAGTAACTGGTAAGTAACAGGTCATCTACAAAAAAAAAACTGAAATTTTTTTGTGTGAAGTTGCAAATAGTTAAAAAAAAATGTTTTTAAATGTTGTCTAACAAGTATGACTTGTTTAAACACATTCTCCCACTTTCAAAACAGTGTACTCCATCAACTTTTAAAGAATTTTTAAAAAATACATTTTTAAAAGCCTTTTTTGTCAGTGGCCGACTTATAAATGTGCATGTATTGGCATTTATCCATTTCAGGTTATACAGTGATACCTCAGTACTCGAACTCATTAGAACTCAAATTTCTTAAGAGTCGAACCAACCAGTTCTAAAAAAAAAAAAAAAAAAAAAGACTTAGAACTTGATTTGAATCTCAGAAGTTGAACCGTGGACCTAAGATAACTTGTACGTGTCATGAATCTGCCTGCGCGGAGCCCCCTTTTAACACTCCTGTTTTGGGTATCCACGACAGCGGTGCAGTCTGGAGGATGCGTGTCGCTCCAAGAACACTCCGCCGCAGCACCACTGACCTTGAGCTTCGTGTGGCAGCCATTGTTTTTGTATTCTTATCACTGCACACTTTTCAGCCAGGTAGAAATAAAAAGTAGTGCAGTGTGATGTACAGTGCTTTAAATTCCAGCCACTGTTAGCGATGAGATCCACAATGTCTTCACTTTTTAACAGAAACCTGTGTTAATCATGAGTGATCAGTGACAGACATGAATATTATTAAAACCCTTTACTGAATGTGTTTATCTTATTGTTGTAACATTATTGATGCTGTTGTCATGCTCTTACATCTTTTTGTTTATTTTAGTTCCTCCTGTTGTCAGTGTGAGTACTGATGTGCCTCCTGTTGCTGGCGACACTGAGGAGATTTTAGCAACCTGCACTGCAGCCAACGCAAAGCCTGCAGCCGAAGTGTCGTGGAGTCTGGGTGCTTTAAAGGACTCTGTGAAAGTACAAACTAACCTCACTGAGGACTCTGAAGGAAGGTACACTGTTAAAAGCAGCCTGATTGGTGTAGCATCCAGAGATCTAAACCAGCAGAAGGTTCAGTGTTTGGTCACACACCCTGGCCTAAAGCAGAAACTGGAGCTGGATTACACATTGAACATTCACTGTAAGTCCCCACATTCCTCTTTTTTTAACCAGAAGATTATGACCAGAGTCACACAACTGAGTACAGTGCTCTACTTATTTGTTTCATGTTATTGAAGTATCAACACAAAGTGTCTGTTGGTGGACCTTTCTTCGCAGTGGGCTTTTCCTGATGAAATAATTCATTGTCCTACATACAGTAGAATGGCCAAACTTAAAGATGGAGACACCAAAGTGCTTCTGTTTTGCCTCTTTAGGTGGTGATTAGGTCGGGCTAGATCCCTCTGTATGACGATCAACACACAGTCATACAGTGCTGTGGTTAATGTAGGTCAACCGGTGTGAAAATAGATCGACAGGTCAATGAAAAACTTTTGAGCACTAACTGAAGATAGTAATTATAAAGATTATAATCGATGTGGCTCAGGGTGGAGCTTTCCTTTAAAGCACAGTTCAGCACAGTACAGTTTATCTTAGCAGAATGGCTGTTTTTTTCCCCCGTTTAAGTCTATTTCACTGAACATTACTTTATGTAAAGAACTGATTTTGATTTTTATTTTTCTCCTAGATCCTCCTCAGGTGGCTTACATTACTTCATCAGGTGACAAAGGGGAATCGCGTGAATTTCAGTGTGAAACAGACGCTAATCCAAAACCAACCAACTTCACTTGGAGCAGGTAATGGAGCCGAGTCTTCCATGTATGTTTACCGTAAAGGGCTGCAGTTTAAATATTTATATGAGCCATATTATAAAGGTTATCAACTTTTACCACAAAGCTGCACGTTTCCATCTGTTAAATGGTAAATGTGGAACCTTTAGAGGCAAACCAGGTGTCTCTGGTTTCTGTTTCATGTTTGACGTCCATGGTTCCCAGACTGCCATCAATGGCGTTAACTATAGTAATAAATAAAGATAAGCTGATCTCCATAATACTTTATAATGTAACATTCTGATTTTATCCTGATGTTAGTTTGAAACAGAAAGTTCGCAATCTAATAATCAAATGTATGTTGTTAATTTGATCAGAATCCAGTATGACCTCTTGATGTCAGATCACTCTATCAGGCTGATGTAGCGTTATAAATAAACCTTGTCTTCCAAAAAGTGGCATTGCTGAACTTCCCAGGAATCTCTGCTGTAATAAATTGAACAGTTGATTAAAATAAAATTAAATGTTAAATGTAGTCAACACTGAGGTGAGCTAGATGCTACTGTTTTGTGAGCAGGAACAAAGAGTCACCCAAACATGACGCGAAGCTCCATCTGGCACTTGGATTGAGAGATTGTCAGATTTGGTTTTGTTGAGATGGCAAGCAGTTTCTACTCATGGAAGCTTGAGTTTATTTGGCCCTAAACTCTTTTTGCATTTATATCTCAAAGTGTTTCTGTGATTTTAACTGCAGCTCGCAGATATTTTTGTAACACTTCTTGTAAAAGGTTTTTGTCTCAGCAGTTGTTGGAGCAGAACTAAAGTTAGCAAATAAAGTTTACTTCAAGTAGAAGAACCCTGAAAGTATGAAAAGGGCCCATTCACAATGATTTTATTTATACTCAGACACTTCGCGTGGTTTAGTGTAATTTTGAAGGGAGTGTCAGCACTGCGTTATAGAAATAATAATAATAGAAGTTTCATCATCCTTGGAGAATGGAACAAAATGGGTTAAATGTTAATACATGCCTTGAGCCTTAGCAAATGTTTTTATTTAAAACATCAAGTGTAAAATAATCAAGATGAAGGCAGTTTTCCACAGTGTGATGTTCATTTGTGTAATATGGTGTAAAGACAGTCACGTGTATGCTTTTAGATTTATATAACAAATTCTCTTTTAGACACTTTCCAGTGAAGGAGCCTCTTTACAGCAGCGTTA
>JAQMCW010000008.1:13251677-13263250 GCA_030068335.1 Chrysichthys cranchii | reverse complement strand
CATTTGGTTTTTGTGATTATAGCCTTTGCCCTTGTTGTGGTGTTTGCCGTTCAGATATTTCCTTGAGTGTTTTGACCGCAACCTTTCCTGCAGTTTGCCTGTATCTCTGCCGTGATTGCTATTAAAACCAGTATAGATCTTACTTCGGTCTCCCATCTACGCATGTCAGTAACAGTACCCTCAGGGAAATGAGTCACGTGGCGCGTCTCTCAGCGGAAACAAAGGGTAACGCTTCAGTCTCAGCCTCACATTCGCTGTGATTGTGCATCGTTTGTTGGTGATAGTGCTTTTTTTATTGAAAATATCAGGTAATACACTGTACTTTAGATCATTTTGGCAGCCATTGCTCACCAAAAAGTTACGCAATAATTGTACAAATGTAACAACCTAAAAGTTTGCGATTTATGAACAAATTAATGAATCTTCTTCTTCTTCTTTTCCACCCACGCTATCAAGCGTATTGGGCGACAAGTGTTCTCCATTGATCGCGGTTCATAGTGAGTTCTTCAGCTTCATTCCAGGTGAGGTTGAGGGCTTTGAGGTCTTCGATGAAGGTCCGGCGCCAGGTGAGTCGTGGTCGTCCCCGGCCACGTCGACCTCCTGGTGGGCCACGTCGACCTCCTGGTGGGACCCATCGGAATGCCTTCTTTGGGATTCGGCTGTCGTCCATGCGGATGATGTGTCCGGCGAGTCTCAGGTGGCGGCGTGCGATGGTCACACTGAGGCGGGGCAGCTTGCTCCATCGTAGCACCTCTTCGTTGGATGACGTGGTCGAAATAGCGGATCTTCAGCATCCGTCGGAGGCAGCGTTGATGGAAGACGTCCACCTTCCGGGTGATACTGACCGACGCTTTCCACGTTTCAGAGGCGCAAGTCGCCATTGGGATGATGATTGAGGCGTACAGGCGGA
This sequence comes from Chrysichthys cranchii, assembly GCA_030068335.1. NCBI lineage: Eukaryota > Metazoa > Chordata > Actinopteri > Siluriformes > Claroteidae > Chrysichthys > Chrysichthys cranchii. The sequence continues at coordinate 13,262,340 of JAQMCW010000008.1, read as the reverse complement.
GCTTGATGTTTGTCGAGATGGAAGCAGATGACCAGATATTTCGCATTTGTTGAAAGATTGCCGAGAGGTCTTTGGCGATGCGGTAGAGAGTGCGGGTGTCATTCCGGTCGGCAGCTTCTTGTGCTTCAGTACATTTCTGCTCGAGCCACTCCTTCTTATCCCGCCGGCAGCTTCGTTTCACCTCGCGATCCAAATTGGCGTACTCCCGTGCTGCTACTTCTTCAACAGCTGGATCTCTTGCTCGATCTCGTTTCTGCTTGACCTCGCTCCTCTGGTCGATCAGGGCCCAGGTTCTCTCTTGGATCCATTTCTCTTTTCTCGTGCCTCGTCGCCGGCCAATAGCTTCTTCGGCGCATGATGCTATTGTATCCTTGAAGCTTATCCATTGACTTTTGATATCCTTCACTTCGGTCAGGACTCCAAATCAATTTTGGAGCTGGAGTGCCAAGGAGGTCGCCATGTTCGGGTCTTTTAGCTTCTCGATGGCGAACGGGTGCACGATTTTTGGCCTTTTTCCATGGCGTTTGAGCTTCATGTGGACGAGGTAGTGAACGGATCCCACGTCAGCGCTTTGGTAGACCCTGGCGTCTTGCAGGGCTGTTCTCCACCGCCGGCTGATGCACACGTGGTCGATTTCATTGAAAGTGCGTCCATCGGGCAAGCGCCATGTTTTCTTATGGATCGACTTGTGTTGGAAGAAGGTATTGCTGACGCAGAGGTCGTTATGCTTGCAGAACGAAATGAGCTTTTCTCCATTGTCTGTCAGGCGGGCTGATGAGGCAAAGGGGCCGATGATTGGCTCGATGCCGCGGCGGTCACTGTTAAACTGGGCGTTCCAATCCCCAATGATAAAAATTAATGAATACAGAGTACTAAAAAAATAAACACTTTACAAATTACTGTTTTGATAAATGTCCTTAGATATGTTTAGTATATGCTCTTCTTGTTTTAGTTCATTTTGTGTTTAAATGCTAAAAAAAAAAAAAAAAAAAAAAACAGATTTAGGTGTATTTTTTGGGGGGCTGGGAACCAATTAATTGGTTTTCCATTATTTCCTATTGGGAAAATTCAATCAGAACTCAAACTTTTTCGTATGCGAACCCGAGCTCTGAACGGATTAAATTCGTGTTCTGAGGTGCCACTGTGTCTTTATTTGTAACTTGATTTTTTCCCCTTATACTTTCAGGAAATACTTTATTAGGATGACCTACTCATTCATCTAAATTAGCCAACCATGTGACAGCAGTGCAATGCATAAATTCCTGCAGACACAGACCAGCAGCTTTAGGTAATGTTCAGTTCAACAAATAGCATGGCAAAGAAATATGATCTCTGTGATTTTGACTGTCGCATTATTGTTGGTGGGCTGGTTTGAATATTTCTAGAACTGCTGATCTACTGGGATTTTCACATACTACAGTCTTTAAAGTTTACTCAGAATAGCTTGAACATGAGGCTGAGGCTGCAGTTGGCATAGGCTCTTCAAAACTGGATGGCTGAAGACTGGAAAAATGTGGCCTGGTCTGCTGAATTCTATTTCTATTGACGCACAGATGCTAGTGTTAGAATTTGGTGCCAGCAGCATGAATCCATAGACCCAGCCCTCCATTTCTCAATAGTTCAGGCCAGTGGGGATGGTATAATTATGTGAGGAATGCTTTGTTAGTACACACTGGGCCCATTAAAACCAAACATACACTATATGTCCAAAAGTATTGAGATGCTTGCCTTAATACACACATGAAATTTAATGACATCCCATTCTTAATACATAAGCTTTAATATGGAGTTGGCCTACCCTTTGCAGCTATAATAGCTTCAAATCTTCTAGGAAGGCTGTCTACGAGGTTTAGTAGTGTGTTTATGGGAATATTTGACCATTCTTCCAAGAGAGCATTTGTGAGGTCAGGCGCTGATGTTGGACAAGTAGGCATGGCTCACAATTTGCACTGCATTCACAAAGTTGGAAGTATGAAATTGTCAAAAATGTCTTTGTATGCTGCAGCACTAAGAGTTAATTTCACTGGAAATAAGGGGCCAAGCCCTGAAAAAGAACCCCATACCATAATCCCCCCTTCACCAAACTTGGCACAATGCAGTCAGGCAAGTACCATTCTCTTGGAAAATGCCAAACCCAGACTCGTCCATCGGATTCCCAGACAGAGAAGCACGATTCAACTCTCCAGAGAACATGTCTCCACTGCTCCAGAGTCCAGTGGTGGCATGCTTTACACCACTGTATCCAACACTTTCCATTGCACTGGAAAACCCATTCTAGCTCTCTCCACTTTGTTCTTGAGATAATCTGAAGGCCACAGGAAGTTTGAAGATCTGTAGTTTTGACTCTGCAGACAGTTCCTCAGCATGCACAGTTACTGCTCTGTGATTTTAAGTGGCCTACAACTCTGTGGGTGAGTTGCTGTTGTTCCCATTTGCTTCCACTTTATGATACCACTAACAGTTGACCATGGAATGTTTAGTAGCAAGGAAATTTCATGAATGGACTTATTGCACAGGTGACATCCTAACATTGTACCATGCTTGAAGTCACTGTGCTCCTGAGAAACCCATTCTTTCACAAATGTTGGTAGAAGTAGTCTGCATGCCTATGTGACTGATTTTATACACTTGTGGCAACTGAAATGATTGGAATACATGAATACAATGATTTGGATGTGTGTCTCAGTTCTTTTGGCAACGTATTGTACATTGCTTAAATGCCAGTCTATTTGAGTATTGTTGCTGACTATAGTCACAGTTTACCCATCTTCTTATCACTATTTCCAGCATGATACTGCTCCATGTCACAACGCAAATGTCATTTCAATCTGAGTTCATGAGCAATAAGAATCGCATGATGCCAAGATCTTATGGAATTCATGACATGAAAAACTGAAGCTGTTTTGAGAGGAAGGGCAGGTCCTGCCCCGTATTAGTGTAGTGTTCCTTATAAAGTGCTCAGTGAGTGCATGTCCTAATGACTGTGATGAGAATCTCTTTTGTATTAATAGAAGAGGCAAAACCTATTAGTATGTTTCTGAGGTCTCATATTTTATTATTACTGTTTTGGCTGTCCAAACGTATTTTTACTTTTTAAGTACAGAGCTGTTTATTATGTCTACCTAATTTACTGTTACATGCATAATTTTATTTTTGCATACATAATTAAATCTTAGTCCTTGCTTTTACAATCATCATTTGTACTGAATGATTTCCAGGCAGAGTCGATCCAGCTATATGTTTTTTGTTTGCATTAAATATATCCAATGGGACATCAGTGCACTGCAGGTTCCATTTTTTCAGCAGAGCTTCTATAGTCCAGTCTGAACTGAAACAAAATTTTTTAAAGTTAACCACTGTCAGTCACCTCCCCACCAATGTTCTTTAATAACAATAAAAAGTCAATAACAACTGACTGACTACCTGACTGAACATTTCTGTTAAGAATAGACAAATGCTCAGGACATTCTATCCTTATGTTTTTTGTTTTTTTTAATTAACTGCTGTAAATTTAAAATAAATGGAAACTGATACCTTCTTTCCTGAAATGTGGTCCAGAACTGACCAGAAGGGTTTCGCCTTAGAAGAAAAGAGAGTGTTACAAGTATATCTTCAAAATCTGGTGAAAGGAGAAATGAGAGGTGGTTGGTGAGACAAGACTACAAGAATCTTCAAGAATACTACAAGAATCCAGGGTCAGGTTCACCTTCAGGTTCATAGAAAACATCTGATCCCAGTATAATATCTACAGCTGGTAGAGATGTCAGCTCTGGTGATATCTCTCCCCAGGTGAGACCAACCACAGGCACTCCAGGCAGATCATTAAGCTCACAGCAACGCCTGCTGTTTTCCAGGCACAGAGGAATTTCAGGACTGTCCGACAGAGTCACATGAGCTCCACATTTTGCAGCCACAATCCCTGGCAAACTCACCCCAGCACCTAGCTACAATATTATAATTAAGAAATGATGTAAGCAGTGCCAAACAAAGTTAAATACAGGGAGTCCTCGGTTTACAACAGTCTTGACATACGATGTTTCGAGTTTAAGACACTCGCTCCCATAAAATCTTTTTAAAAAATTGAGACAAGTGTTTCAGTTTATGCCGTTAGTGTCGCACTTATGGACTAGTTTGCGCTCGGCGGACGAATACACAGTAACACTGAGTATGAGTGAGGACGTCTTCTGTATAAAAAAAAAAAGTGCAAGTATTCCATTTGTGTTGCTTTGTATGGCTTATGGCTATTTTTTTTACCCTTATGGCTTGTAAACGAAAGTCAGAGTCTTCATTTGGTAGTGCTTCAATGAAGAGGCAAGCCATCATGATGGAAGTGAAATTAGACATTGTAAAGAGATCAGAGAAGGGAGAAACAGCAATGGATATCGGATGTCGGTTTTTCTGTTACTACAGTGCAGTGTACAGTACTGTCACGGATCCTCTCTGCATGGCACAAGGAAGATGCGCTCTTCCGGGTTTTCCTCTCCGGCGTTGCATCGTGCATCATGCGCGCTTTGTTTATTGCTTGAGGATTTGTGCAGGCGTTCCACATTGAGAGTAATTTACAAGACTATAAATAGACTCACCCATTCATATGCTGCTTGCGAAGCATTAGCTTAGTTTTGTGACACTTTCCAAGCCTTGATTCTCATGTTTGTATTTGCCGGTTCTGACCTTTGTGACTTGTTTTTGTCTCTGATTTCTGGATCTCCTTTTGTTTGTTGCCGCTTGCCTGACCAGTTTATGTTTTTGACCCTGATTTTGCCTACTGTTTATGTTCCTTAGCCTTGGATTATAATAAACCCGTTTAGGGACATTAGAGCTGTCTCCTGCCTGCACATGTCCACCTAAGCCCGACAAGTACAGTATATTTGTCCTTTTCCTTTTTCTGTGGCTTAGTTATGTTTTTATGTTCTTGATTATGATTTTACAACTTTGTTAGGATAGGTAAGTTATTTCGGCTAGGGTGTGTTTCGACTTGCACCAAAATTCGGGTTACATCACTGTTGTAGGAACGGAACTATGTCATAACCTGAGGACCCCCTGTACTATTTTCAACATTTGCAGCTATTCTGATACACTTAGACAATGATTCATGTCAGTCACAACAGTTTAGGTTTCAGGATTAATTTTAAATAGAAACTACTATCACGTGATTATGCTATAGGACAGTGGTCCCCAACCTTTTTTGTACCGGGGACCAGTTTCATGTAGGGCAAGTTTTCCACGGACCGGGGGTGGGACAAAACATTGCAATGAAAGAGGGCGGGGCTTTCTCCCCAGCAGCAGCAGCAGCTTAAAAGACTACGTTCTCTGGGTCACATGCATTGGTGCGACGAGAGTGGAATTTTTCAAAATAAGATACCCAGGAAACTAATAAAAATAAAATAACAAAAAATTTCAGGAAGGTTATTATTTTTTCCCGGCCTGGTACCAAAACACCCACGGACCTGTGCCGGTCCACGGACCGATGGTTGGGAACCCCTGCTGTAGGCTACTATCCAGTGAATTTTTGGACTAACATAGGTAAAAATTGACAATACCCAGCATACAGTCTAGCTGCTTGTTTTGAGCAGCTTTAGACCAGTAAACAACCATGTTCAAGACAATATCATTAACCAGTTCAATAGGTTACAGCAAAATGTCCAGCCCAACTACATCTCAAAATCCATTATAAAATATCTGAATTTATTCCCAAAATATGGCCATTGTAAAATGGAGATGCTTCTTCTTCTTCTTCTTATTTGAGTGAGAAATAAGTACTTCACCCATCTTTCTGCAGGTATTACTGTCTTCATACCTTCCTTTTGCTTTCCCAAACACTGCAATATATCTTAAAATAAAACTCTGTATGTACATCATAGACACATTGTTTGTATTTACACATTTTGTACAAATTTATTACACATCATTGTGCATATGCTAATGTCACCATCCTCTTGGAGTGTTAGGCATTGTGAACTGTTATGCTAATTACACTAGGCTAAGCTAGGTGGATTTTTTTTTTTAAGTTGGCTAAAACAGACTGTGGCCCAGACCTTACTTTCAAGCATATAAAACTTATATGCACACATGATCATGTATATTGCATATGGGCATACTGGACAGACACTTTCATTTTTCAGATATATTGCCAAGACTGAATCAGCAAACTTGTTTGGGACTGTGACACTACAACTAGTAAATAAGTGTCCACTGTGAATTTAGAGACATACAAAAATACAAAAGTAGGTAAATATAGCTAATTCTCCACTTCTATAATTTCTTTAAAGTTAGGGATTTGCTGAAATCATGGCCAAATGGGAACTAGGAAATTTGCAGCTCTCATAAAACTTCCATGTAGGAAAGATCCATTTGATCTGGGCCTCCAATTCAGAAAGTCTAAATTTTTCGCAGAAGTCAGCATTGTAATTCCAAGACTGCATGCTCCTTTGACCTTTGGAATATTTATTCACTTTCTGCATCTTTTGACCAATCTGCTCTTTGTCATTTTGATGCTATTATCACATTCCCTTTAAAAAGAAATTAACCACTAACCAAAACAAGTCTCGAATTCCCATGTTTGTTGACAGATTGAAGTAGCGTAAGCTATTTATTATATTTACAACTTCAGCTGGTCGAATTCGGGTGAACACTCTGTGAGAGAAAGTGAGAAGTACGTAGGTGAGAAAGTTCCAACTTGGAAAATTCCAAATTCCCAGTTGTCATGAATGCAGCATTAGTAGAGGATTGAGTAGAGGTCACAACTTGCATTTCCCAAACTCCTACAAAAAACAAATAAAATACCTCTTCAACTTGAAATTTACATGTCAGATGCACCACTGACATAATGTCAGATGACTGCAAATCACAATTTTCTGATTTAGGATTGAATTGGCCGGAGACGGCTAATCGTAAGCAGATTTTTTTACGTTTTACAAGGCACGCTTGTTTTTGGCTTCAGATGAAATGACTTTCAATGCAAACTGCAGGGGTGCAGTATAAAAAGACTGTCATCAAGTCAGCAGAAGGGCAACTGCTGTGCCTGACTTTGAAAACTGCATCTACCTTGCTCCCACAAGATTTTAATGTCATGTGACCTGGTGACATTTTGCAGTGCTAGTGAACATCAGACAGAATTTCTAACAAGGATGCATCACGTTAATTCAGTGCTGTGCCGCACCAAATAAAGTTGTATGCACCTATTTATAATTACCATTTACATTAGCATCTAACTTTTACACAGTAGACTACTATTCAAAAGGATTAGACATGCCTACTCATTCCTAGGTTTTTTTTTTTTTATTTTATTTTGACTATTTTCTACATTGTAAAACAATACTGAAGACATCAAATCTTTGAAATAACACATACAGAATTATGTGGTAAAAAGGTGTTATAAAAACAAAATGTGTTTTATATTTTAGATTCTTCAAAGTAGCCACCATTTACCTTTGACAGCTTTGCACACTACTGGTATCATCATAACTACCTTCAGTCCAAGCAGTCACTTGGAAGGCTTCAGTTGTGTTGTTATTCAGTAAATAGGACACATTTACACATATACCCATCCACAACTGTAGTGTATATTATGTTGTATCCATATTTTGTTAAGAACCCCTCAACCAAGTAGAGACAAAAAACAGTCCATCATTACTTTAAGACATGGAATCTAATTACTGGTACTGTATTTATAATATTGTAGTCTTTCAAGTTCTTTATTTACTTATTTATTTATTATCTTTTATAGCACTTACACTTCTATTCTATTTGATTTACATTTAATATTGATATTTATATTACATTTATAGACTATTCAATTTTTTTAGTAGGCTTATAGATACAACATGCAAAATGGCAGGTGTCCTGCAAAGATGCTTTACCTCGAGCACATTTTTTCTCTGTATTTTCTCTCTCGTGGTCCACACGTACTGGGCCAAAACCACCGCACAGGGCCAGACGTACATTCCATACTGCGAACCAAGCACCTGTGTTCATACATGCATGCAATGTTAAGTAATGCGAAAAAAAATATTATCATTTAGTAACACAGTATTCGCACCGGCGTCACCACCTCTGGGACAGACACCATCAACGCATGCGTGCCATCGTGGTTCTCAAACGTGAAAGTTTTCTGGATAAAACGTGGACTGAGAGATTCCTCCTCGTTGGATATTCTAATTTTCATAGGTAAACTCATATTTTATAACATAAACAAGGGGGTCATAAAGCGTTCGAAACCCCACGGAGAGTGAGAGGATCACTTAGCTTTAGCCATAGACTTCCATTAATCTTCAGCTTATTTCATATGAAATAACTTCACATCCGAATCATTAAATCCCTTTATATGATCGTTGTTATTTTCATAGAGAAACACAACACTATACAACCGGCTTCATAACCTCGTAACTCAGTTTCTAGCCGCGTAATAAACTTTTTTCCTCCAACCATGCAACAATGACGTCACTAAACTGCGACAGCCAGTCGCACACCCTACTGTTCAAATCATAAGCTTTCTCTGGTATGTTCGGACATCAGTAGTACTCTTTAAAGAATCGGACAGCCAAAAGGGTAATCGAGGGTTCGGAATGCGGAACCAACTTTCTTTTTCTTTTTCCTCTTTCCTTTCCTTTCCTTTCAACTTAACAGTATTTGTCACCCAACAAATTATCATCACCCTTGTTAAATATTTTTTTATATGCCGGAGGACTACAATTATAAAGGTTAATTATTACTTGTTTGGTAATGAGAAATCGTTATTATATTCAAATATTCAATTCAAAATGTAAGAAGCCTTTTTACTACAACCTGAATCGATTTCTATTAGGTTTTTTTTCCATATTGTGCAAGATGTAATTAACCTAATCATCATTTCAACTGGACAAGCTGTTGTCCAGTGACTCTTCTCACCATCCGTTACTCAGTCAGTGGAAAATTGTCTGAACACTTTAACGAACATATAAGAAAAATAGGCTCAGAATGGTAGTTTAAATGTGTAGATGGTGTTTATCTCATCTCTGTTTCAGATGCGCGTATCAAACTGTGATTCCACCTCACAGCCAGCCCTGCAGGAATGTAGCTTGTTCAGCAGAGGACTGTTTCACTGCACTCTTTACCCCAAGTGCAGCCCCACCGTCAGGGCGAAGACTGAGGCACATATGAATCAACATATTTAAAATGTTTTGCCTTTCAAAGGTATGTTTGCATTAAATCTACCTGTCAGTACATAATTAGGAATGCAAAGAATTTTTGCACTCTGCAGTTCACAATTCATTGCTTTGCCTAGCAATAAAAAAAATCTTAAAATAAGGCTTACTTTTCTTAAAGATCTGAAATTGTTTTTTGTGGTCTTCTTATCACTACCCTTTTGGCTGTTTTTATTTGTTTTATTATAAGGCACATATGATACTTATTTTATTTATAACTTTTTTACATCTATACACTATGATTGTATGATATAAATTGGTTGCAACATATATAATTGCATTGGATATAATATACATTTCTTTCTCTCTCTATTACAGACAAAATTATATTCCAGTGCAGGCTACCATGTAAGTGAGGGGGATTTTTTCACTGTGCTTCAACAATCAGTAAATAGTGATAATATATATTCATGTCGTAAATATACAAATTACAATTAAATGGTAAGATACCTGAGATATAGAAGAATAAAATAGCTTATAGTGATTATCAGCTTACAGTGATCAGTTTCACCTGGACACACATGATCACTATAAGTGGTTTTCACTGCAGTTAGTAATATTCAACTGTTCAGTATCAGAGAATGGCTAGGGTTATCCTCCCATGTGCTTGACACAGGAGCCAGCAGTTGTTAAAGAGCTTCTAAATGCTGTGCAGTGGACTATCTGTAATAAGGCACTATTCCCTGGGCACTTAACCACACAACAGTTATCTGTTCATGAATGAAGAATACCAGAAGAGGGTTGTAAGACACATGTTGGAAGGAGAAGACACAGAATAAACGGGCTCTTTCAGTGTCTTTCAGTGTGCTGAGGACATGGAGTTGTTTCTTCAGAAGTGTGCTGACAAGCAAGGTCTCTGGGTCAATGCTATGTTTGACCCATAATAGAGAAAGAGAGTCAATATAATTTTGTTTGTTTGTTTGCTTGTTATTTTTTATGTGATGAGGTTTTATTTATTTTGGGGGTGGGGGTTATCATTGTAAATATAAAAATAAAAAAAGTATGTTAACTTGTTTGCCAAATTCACAACACTTGTACTACAAACAAGTAATAAATAAAATATGGCAGTGTAAATATAACAGCTTTATTGTTTCTACTTAAATGTGTTAAACAAAAATGTTTATAATGGATAATAACAGTAATGTCTTAATATTGTGAATGTAAAATAATACCTGATAATCCATGAGTGCATGTACAGATGTCAGAAATATCTGGGGGCGCTGACAACCATTCACACCAATGAATAATTTAGAGTAGCCAATTAGCCTAATCCACTCTGAAACACCATGCAAATTCCACACAGTAAGGTGCTCAGATCGACCCTGGGGATTGAACCCAGGACCTTCTTGCTGTGAGCTGACAGTACTAACCACTACACCACCATTTTAATAGTGTGTTTGTTTTTAATATATACAGGTCCTTCTCAAAAAATTAGCATATTGTGATAAAGTTCATTATTTTCTGTAATGTACTGATAAACA
>JAQMCW010000008.1:13066428-13076476 GCA_030068335.1 Chrysichthys cranchii | reverse complement strand
CACTACTCTTAAAGAAATTCAAGAGTAAGTTAAAAACGATGTTGCTGACAGGGCTTTGTGGTATTTTCCTTCAGTTAACAATGTGCTTATGAGTATTTTGTTATTAATCTCATCATGTTCATGGCATGTAAATCTAATCCTGATTTATATTTTCAGTTCTGTGTTGGTCCAGTATTAGTGTTAAGCACCTTTCTGCCTTGCAGTTAGATTTTGCTTGAGGTTGTCTCTAAAGTTGAGGAATTAAAGTTACCAAAATTGTTCTCTTTTGTAAAAGTATTGTTTTACTAAACTGGGCATTTTTATCCAACTTGTAATATTAGGTAAATGTGACCAGTTCAGAGGCTTTTCAATCAGTAGTAAATATAAGGAAAAGAAGCTTAAAATCTGCCTGTTAAGCTCTTATGCAATGTTTGTGACAATGTACAAACCTGGATCTTGGAGCATTTATGCAGTATGAAACTGATGTGAGCAATATTATATCAGGGTCTAGATCTTGTACATGCACAATAGCTTCTTTCCTGGAATGAGAGTGGATTTTACGGTTTGGTTCATCTCCTGATGAAATCATGCAATGTGCTAACTTATAATTTGGGTTAATTTAGTAGAGCTTGATCATTACACAGAATAACACTGGAAATGCACTGGTGTAAAAAAAAAAAAAACAACAAAAAAAACCACAATCGTATGTAAAGGATGATGTGTACTGTAACAGATGCCACTGACAGGCTGACCAATCTATTAAACACTGTGGGAGAAAGTTTAACACACACACACAGCTTGCACACACACAGCAAAAGGAGAGTCCATATCCAATAAACTAACTGATTTATTTGTTCATTCATTTGTACGTGTTGCAACTTCAAATGAGGACTACTGTAGCAGGGTAGCTTAACAGAATATTTGGTGTAGGAATAGTTACTGTTTTTGCTGATTAGTTCAGTTTGTAAGCACAAATGTGTTCTTCTTGACCACTAGTTCAATCTGTCAGACAAATAAAATTTAATCCAACACATGACGTGTCTTGTTCCCCTTTAATTTACTGTGCAAAGGTCATTAAAAGTTTGTGACTTCGGTTTAAACAGTGACGTTCAACATTTATATAACAGCTAATGAGGCAGAACAGGGGTTACTGAAACACGTTCTGTGAAATGCGAAGGTGACCAGGTCCTCTCACCTCATCTCTGCAGAGAGAAATCTCACAACTTGGTTGAAAAACTCAGCTAATTGCTATGCAGGCTTCTCTGAGCACATTTTACAGAAACTGGGGTAACGCTACATAATTTAAGAACTGCACACAACTGAACATAAAATGCATTCATTCTGAATCAAGTCAGGATTTTCTGTGCGTCTTGCTGAGCGCTCTAAATGCCTTCCACAGACTAGACAACACTGCACATAAAGCTAGTGAAATCATCTTCAGTGTGGATCAGCACAGTCCTTTTAGAAATGCTCATTATCCATCGGGCCTGTAAGGAAATGGTGGACGCAGACATGTAGGTCATGTCATGGCTGTCTACTAGAGAAGTGTAAAGTGTCAACTCTTGCTTCTCTTCTGTGTCCAGTCATAACACCACCCCTGTGTCATCACCCACACTTTCTCTCAATTTCCTGTAGATCTTTTACCTGAGGAAGTGAAGACCAGTATGAAGAAAAGTGCAAACCCAAAAGGATTTTAGATTTATCCACTTATAGTTGCGGTTAATATTGTGTAACATCCAGAAAACAAGTTATTGCTTGTGTTATGGAAGCTATAAACAGTCACCAGTCAAGACAATAAAATGCATTTTGTGTGTGTTCACCTGTAGTGGTTGTGGTGACTCCATTTACAGTTCCTTCCACATCTACCTCATCTTCTGCGTAGCTCATAATGAGGGCACGCTGTCGATCAGTTAGCATCCTACACACCAGCACAATACAGGGTCACTGCATCAGAGAGATAACTTGCACCCAAGTAACTACTGCACAGTGATTCTAATCTCATTTCCTACAACAGCAGCCTTGCTTTTTATACATAGGTTTCAACCGAATACTCAAAATGTATACATGAGTTGTAAACAACAAAATTTGAAAGTGTCATACTTGGGGACTTTAATCTTGATGTGGATGTAATGATCGCCATAACCATAGCCACTGACTCGTGGGATTCCCTTTCCAGAAAGTCGGATCTTTTGATCGGCTTGGACACCAGCAGGAACCTGTATAACATTTCAGCAGAGTTAGACACCTTTCTGATCCACCTTAACTACAAACCTCCTAAAAATACATGCATAAAGTGACATACAGAAAGATTGACTGTCTCGTAGAGTCCTTGCGCTCGCACTGTGCCTCCCAGGATGGCCTGGGCCACCGAAATCTGCACGTCTGAGTGGATATCTGCCCCATCTCGCCTGAACACAGGACTCTTCTGGACCTGAGGACCAATAACACCAGACATTAGACTCAACCTGGCAAATCCTAACAGATACAAGTTAGATTAAGCATGCATGTAGCACACTGCTGACAAGCAATAAAAGTAAGTTAAGGAAATATCACATATGACATTTCTCTGTAAATTAAGTGCCAGTTTTGTCCAACCAACATCAACAGATGTTGAGTTCTCAAAACAGACTGGACAGAAGGTGTTGGGTAATTACCTACATTAGCACCTCTGACAGTAGTGCAGGCTGTAAATCATTAGAGGTTAGAGGTTTGCGTTAACGTGCTCGCTCCAACACAATATCTATTCTACAGTAACTGATCACACACAAATTTGTACGGTGGATGCTTCCCATAATCTCAATATAGAACAGATTTCATAATAAACATTTTTAAAATGTGTTATGAAGGCAGTGTTTATTTAGCAATTACAGACGGCGTTTTCGAAGCCGGTGAGACATTATGTTGTAAGTATATTATCCAACACAGAAAAGTCTTAAGGATAAAGTGCTTTGCAGTTCCTGAACAGGACAAGCGTTTCTGGTTTTATTAACTTCAGATGTAACTAATTTGTTTTTTCCACAGATGTTCATTGAGATTAAAAGCAACTATAAATGGATAAATTAAAAAAAAAACTTCTTGGTGAATTTTCTCTCACACCTTTTCAGATTCTTGCACAATCTTGACTTATTTGGGATTTAAGAAACCCTGCTATAATCCTGTTCATGTAACAATACATTTTCTTCACTTTGGTTCTGTACAAAATTAGATTTGTCCTGAAGCAACAGACTGATCCCTAAATAGAGCAAAACAAAGCAATACACCAAATGACAACTTACCCGGAAGGTGATAAATATCTCTTTATTTCCCACAGGCATCCTGACCGTCTGCCCGTCTTCAATACCTGTGAAACACACCACACAACAAACATCAAACCACCAGGTTTAGATCAGAAAGAAATAAGACATTCATTTCACCTCCGGCCTGTTTCTCTGCCGAAAAATTGACTTCAGGAATTCAAATGTTTGCATGAAAACAAACTTTTATATAATTTGCATGAACTGTGAATAAGATCCAGCTGGCTAAACTTTGCAATCTCACAATCTGGCACCAGGATATTTCTGTGCTTGAAGGATTCTAGAGGAACAATGCTGATATTTGAACTTCATAGCAAAACAAAAAACACACCTCCCTTCAGTGCTCCTTCAAGAAACTCCATCCCACAAACTCATGGACACACACTTCCAAGGCAACAACACTATCTCCCCCTTTCCTCTCAACCGATCGGCTTGGACCAGGCTACTTTATTTTTCACATCTAAAGAGCCAGGGCTGTGAATGAGCACAAGATTTTTTTTTTTTTTTTTTGCACGCACACACAGAACAGACAGCTAGCAGACTGTGAGGAGATATTCCCCAAATTTGACAAAAAGTGTCCTGGATTAGAATCGCTGACTGCACCTTTAACACACACACAGCCCCACAATTGCAAATTTTAAGAGTTTGCATAAGTCAGCTTGTGTGGAAATGTGAAAATCATTGAGGCCTTGTCTACACTAATGTGGATCTGAAAAGACGTTACACACACCATTTTCCAGTTTCAGTCAAAAAAAAAAGAAAAAAAAAAAAGCCATCTCGTTGAAAAACCTCTCCAGGTCCTGATAAAATGTGAAAATGCAGATATTCACAATGAAGTGTGGATGTCGGTTTCCGGCACAAGCCCCTGGCCTTCACACGATCCTTGATGTAGCACATCTAAACTAGAAGACGAGTTAATTTGACTGGCGTTGTCCATTTTGCTGTCTAACAAATGAACTGCGCTAAGCACAATAGAAATGTTGCGTTTCTGCATGAAAGCTGGAGCACTTTATGTTCACTTCTGTAAACCCAAGCTGTGCGTGCTCAGTGTTGTTACCACCTGTACAAAAAGACTATCTGTTATGATACTTGGCTATCTGTGCACCACAATAAATCTTGGCAGAAATGGCTCTTCAGGTTTTCCCAGGCAGTCATGTTAACACTAAGCCTACCCTTTATGTCAGAGTTGCTGCAAATGTTGCATGTGAATGTTCAATTTAGTTGAAAGACTCACCAGCAGGAACAGGCACCATGACGGTGCGTCTCTGCTTGCTCTGACCCATTCCATTACACGCTCTGCAGGGGGAGGTGATCACTGAGCCACGGCCGCCGCACCGCCGACAGGTGGAGCGCATCACAAATGGCCCAGTGTTCACTGTCTCCTACAGGGACACAGAGACCTTGTACAGGTTAATGGACCGGGGGGAAATTCTGGCTTTTTGTTTGTAGCTCAGGCTGTTGAACATGACCACGTAGCTTACCATTCCTGTGCCGTTGCAGTGGTGGCAGTGCTGGATCTTAGAACCTGGCTCATGGCCTTTGCCATCACAGCGCTGGCAGGTGGCATCAATGTTCACTGTAATTTCCTTATTCACGCCTTTGGCAGCTTGTGTAAATGTCAGCTCCATCACGTACTGATGAGGAACAGATGGGACACTGTTAAAACTGTTTAAGAGGAAAAAAAAAAAAACTGCATTCTGTCCTACTACTGCAAAGGTTCTGCGCCATCACACTTCACCAAACACGGTCCCTTTTGAAAGGACGGAAACAGCAAGGTCAATTCATTTGTTTTTGCTACACACTGAAGACATTTGGGTTTGAGATCAAAAGATGAATATAAAATGAGAAATTAAAATTTCAGCTTTGATTTCCTGATATTTACAGTTCCAGCTAAATGTCTATTCCCATGATGCCACAGCCATCCCTGGCGAGGAGCTCAAGAAAGCAAAATCAGCCTGTGTTCTCAGGGTGGGTGGGGAATTATTTTTCATAATCTCTAATTTGCCCTAGATTATATGCAACATCTGCCACACAAGTCCCTGTGTATGAGCCGTTACTAAAGAAATGATAGTGTATTAGAATACGTGTATTATTATAAACCTGCATTAGAAACGTGAGCCACAACTTCTGACTAATCGGATTCAAGAATTTATTAGTACTGTGCTACTGTGTTTAATCTGAAATTATTGAGTCCTCCTGAATTTCCATCTATTTATCATCAATTCTCTTTGTGATCCACATCAGCTCACTGTTCATCAGTGTTTAAGCTCACTGACCTCCTGTGGCTGATCAAAGATGCCATTGAAGTCCCTGAAGCCTTGAGCTCCAGAAAATTCCCCAAAGATCTTGCGGAAGAGTTCCTCAGGGTTCATGGTGGTCCCGCTGCTCCAGTACTGATGCTGACCCGCTCCAGCTCTGCCTGCCTCGAACCCAGCTGAGCCGTACGCATCATACTGCTTCCTCTTCATCTCGTCACTGAGCACCTAAAACAAGACCAGGCACAGAAGATGTAAATATGTTTCTCCCAACAGCACGTTCATGCCCTAAACACTCCAACACTAGATGTTGTAATCATGCTTTAAAGTGGTACCTCATAGGCTTCAGCCAACTGGGCAAATTTCTCCTTCGCCTGTGGGTCATCTTTGTTTGTGTCTGGATGATATTTCTTTGCCATCTGGAAAAAAAGGAAACAAACATGCCATCGTATTGTGCTGATAAAATAACAGGCACAATTTGGTTTATGTCCATCACCGAATCAAATAATTAAGAGACGTTAATCCGCTTCAAATTTGTGTAAATAAGCACAATACAGTGGAACCTTGGATTGTGAGTAACTTGGTCTGTGAGTGTTTTGAAAGACGAACAAGAAATTGTTATAAATTTTGACTTGGTTAACGAGCGAGGTCTTGCAATATGAGTAGTATGCATACGCTTCGTCTGCCGAGCCTCACGTGATCACAACTTCTCTCCCTCACTCACTGTGGGATTGTGGCTCACTCGTGTATTCAACATCCGTGTTAGCGTACTGTTAGTGTTTGAGTGTGTGTGTGAGAAAATGACCCCCAGGGAGATGGGGAAATTGAGGGAAAGAGTGGAAAACTTTGTAGAAAATCACCACCCAAATGAGGCTGTAGCAGTGCGAGCGATGAATCTGTTTAATGACAATGCAATGTCACCTATCCCCGAAACCTTGGATAGTTTCCTTGTTAAAGTCAGACGAAAAGAAAAAGATCCCAGTGAGCCCACAAACTGCACTTATTCCGTGAGTCGTAGTGAAAGTCATCCTACACTATAATCCGCCTCCTCTCCCCTCTCGTCTCCATCACACCAGCCACGATTCTTTTCAAAAGGTAAACTGCAGGTTATTTTGTTTAATGTATTTTTACTTTATTTTTTGTATGAATCATTTTTTATATAAATATTCGTGGGTTGTGAAACAAATTATCTGACTTTCCATTATTTCTTATGGGGAAAATCGCTTTGATATACGAGTGCTTTAGATTACGAGCACGTCTCCGGAACGAATTATGCTCGCAATCCAAGGTTCCACTGAACTTGTTACTGGTGTTAAGGAAACCTGAGGCTACGGATTTAAATCACCACCACAATGTGGGATTCAATCTTCTAGGCTTCAAGACTTCAGTAATAATTCTACAATAACAAAGTGATACTCCAGCATTTTTAACCTAAACTTGATCAACCACTCACCACAGTCGTGCTGTACTGGCAAAAAAAAAAACAACAAAAAAAACAAAAAAAAACAAAACAAGTGTTTACACAAAACACATATATAATGTAAAGCTAAAGGAATTAAACTTTTATTTTGTAGAATGACCAAGTATATTTTGGGGAACGAAAGAGTGTGATTGGAACACACTCAAAAAAAGTGCCAAAGACATTAGGAATTTCACCACAGACACACAAAATCTCAGCGATTTGCTAAAAGACTGTTTTCCCCCATTCGTTATTGTTAAGCATATACGTTCTTGTTTTGAATTTGCCTCATATAATCATATTTAAACATGTTTTTACTGTTTAAAACAATTAAGTATTTTATTTTTGGGGAGAGGACTGTTTACCCACAGTCATCTTCCAATAAAGTTCCAAATCCAACACCTCATTTTTGACAAAAAATTGAGTCGGTGAATATTTCAGTTATAAGCTCTAACGTTCATAGCTTTGCCCGAGTAGTGTTTTTATTTCCTCTTGGTACGTTTTCCTGTGAAGTGACTGTACTGTGTTTAGTAACAGTATTGTTATATGCTGCCTTTGTGCCAAACCTTTTTCCTGATTTGTAATTAAACAGTTTGTGCGTGTTAATTAATGCACCTAGTAAAAAACATTTGACTGTCACGCAGCACCTTGGCGATTGTGTGGAGGGTTGTGGAATTAATAGCTTGTTCTGTTGTTACTGTATCCATGTGTGTTGCACCACTCTGCAAGTTTAAACATTTAAACAGTTACATAGCAAATAAAGTTTGTTTTCCAAAAGTCAGCAGAGTTTATTTTCTGGGTACCAAACATACATGTTAATTACAAAACAAAATCTGCTTGTCCCGAGGGCCCAGGCACCTCATCTTTTCATCCGCGTCTGGCTCACATCTTAGTTTTAGTTGCAATGTGATGAAGCATCACACTAGAGGTAGTGTTAAAAGCTTAGTGAAGTATTAATTCCATCATGTACAATACATCAGTATGTTCAACGTAGCCTTTTGGATAAGATGCAGAAATGGTTTGCTGTTGTTTAGCACACTCTAGGCTTACTTAATAATCCGACAGATCAATGCAGACTATGTGCACTATATATTTACTGGCTCATGGGGAGAAAGCTCCACACTCCACTCATGAACTGTCTCCTGTGCAAACAGTGCAAACTGAAAGGCTTGGGCTTCACAATGAATTAAAATGATATTTTCCAAAGGTTTTACACAACACTCAATGCTGCTCTGCATTCAAGAAAACAAGCTAAGCACGCACTGGAAATCTATGAATTTATTCAAATTCAGACTTAAAGCAGATCCGTGAAGCAATGCAACAAGTTGCGTGTGAAGAGATTTATCGGTTGCCTTCACGGTTTTGTCTGTGGTCATCAGTCCCATGCCGCAGATGCAGCGGACAGAGATTTGAAGTCTTACCTGGTAATAGGCTTTCTTGATCTCTTTCTGGGATGCTGTGCGAGGAACCCCGAGAACCTGGTAGAAGTCTTGTTTATTATGATCGGTGGCACTAATGTGGAAGGCCAGCCTGGGCAGGACATGATGAGGGTTTCCTCCTGCAAACAATACAACACAAAAACAGGGCAAGAAAATCAGTTTGCAAAATACAGACTGTAAACAAACCTGACAAACTGGATGAGTGCACAAACACGTCGCCTCTCTTTCAGTCTTAACCCTGGAGCACCCCTGGGGTCATATTTGACCCTAACTTTTATTTCATTCTTATATTCAGCCCACTCATTGGTTGGTGGACATTAGTGGACATGCCAGAAGGTCTCATAAGGACCATTTCATAACATGTAATAAGAAAGGGTTAATTAAAAAAACAAAAACAAAAAAAAACTGTTTTTGTAGCAAATGGAGATATTTGTCCTATCATGATAAGGTGGTCTGGGTGTTCCAGGGTTAAAGCAGGAATGATGAGGATGAATATGTAACCCTAACCCTAACCCTAACCCTAGCTTCTACTAACTAAGCTTTGTGCATCCTGAGGTCAGGATCTATCTTCAGGCTTCAGGCAACCCGGGGACTCACTGTCAGTACCTTCTAAACACACACCCTGTCCACCTGAGTCCCGTGAGGACTTTCAATGTCTTCAACAATCTGTGAGCTTTGTGTGATCTAAAAACGGGCTCTGCTCTCTGTCCCAGCTCTCACTCTGCAGCTAGCTGTTAGCATGCTGCTAACCTGGCCTTACTGCTCACCTAACAGGCCTGTCAATGTCACCGCTTTTCGGCTTCCTTCTCCACCTCTGCTGCCCGCCGACCAAAAAACGCCGCCCCCGGATTTCACTAAGGCACGATTAGCTCCATTAGGCCTGGAGGCAAAAGTGCAGCAAGTCCGGACATTAGAGGACACAGTGCCGGTCACCCAGCGTGCAGTACACCGCGCTGCGGAGGACGCCATCACTGCTCCGGCACGCGCAGTAAGGCGACACAGTGCGCATGCGCGGCACACAAGTGCCTCCTGAGCGGAATAAGAGTCCTCTTCTCAGAGTTACAGAAATGAGCTCGGACTCCCTGAAAGAAATCAGGAAAAAACGTAAAATATCAGAATTATGTACTAATGTTATTATGTCATTATGTTATGACCGAAGTGGATAGCGTTAAATTTTATTATTTATTATAATAATTTTATAAATATTATTTATAATAATTTTATTATTCACGCCTTTAAAACAAAATCGTCGTTGAATAAACAGGTATATAGTCATGGTGTATTACTGTTATCTGTCAATCAACCTCAGTGCGCGGAGCCAGTGAACAGACATGTACATACGGTGAACCCCGCGACATCACGGCTCACCGATCGCAGGTTCAGTGCATCGCAGATCTTCACGTTTTGACTCGCGGAATTTTTGGCTTTCGCGGGACTCTGGAAAATGAAATATAAAAAATACACACACACACACACACACACACACACACATATATATATATATATACACACACACACACACATACATATACATATATATACACACATATATATATATACACTCAGCAAAAAAAGAAACGTCCCTTTTTCAGGACTGTGTATTTCAACAATAATGTTGTAAAA
>JAQMCW010000008.1:13047239-13059775 GCA_030068335.1 Chrysichthys cranchii | reverse complement strand
ATATATATATATATATATATATATATATGTGTGTGTGTGTGTGTGTGTGTGTGTGTGTGTGTGTGTGTGTATATATAAAATATGTATACACATTATATATAAATAATAAAATGAATGTGATGGCGCTACTTCGTGGATTTCACTTATTGTGGGGGGCGCTGGAATGTAACCGCCGTGATAGGCAGGGGTTCACTGTCTGTGTGTGTGTGTGTGTGTGTATACATACATTTTGTGCATACAAAATACAAAAGTGATTTTTCTGAAATAAAGAACTAAAATAATTCAGTGAGTTTGAGTGTCTCTGGACTTGATTAGAGCCATGTTTTTGTGACTAGAATACGGGGTTTCACTGGTCACATCCTGTTTCTATTATCGCTTGTTTCTCCTCAATCATCCAATCCATCTTTTCTGATTGGCCGTCCTCATTAATGTTGTATATGAGGGGTCAGTCAATGGTCAATGATTTACAGACATGAATTATTCTCAGAGCTCTAAAAAGCAACTTAAAAGAATTTTGGCCACTAATGTCTGGGCCACACTAAAAAGTGTATACAACCCTAACCAATGTTGAAAAGGAGACCTCACATATAATTATATTGATTGCATCATGTTTTAGTCCTCAAACATGCCTCACTGTAAGATTTACCCACAATAAAATACCATGCAGTTTCTGATTCTCATGAAACCTGACCAGTGTTTTATGCTTTCACAAGAGACAGTTGGCACGGCCCCCACACTACAAGTTGTTGTGCTGTAAATATTGAACAAGACCAAACTAAAATCATGACTCTGTCTGTGATCATCAGGAGGAGGAAATCAGACAGATTATCATCTAGTGTGGAATTATTAGATAGCGTCATTACTGAATGTCTGTGCATGTTTTAAGAATCGATTTATCTCACGTGATGCAGTCCTCCACATTCAATAGTCCTTATATTTGTGTATTTCTGTTATGCATTAAGCTGTTATGATGCTCACCAGTACTCTGTGGTGTATGCACCTGAGTGTGTGCCAGGACTTTATCATTGATCTCTTTTTTTTTCTTTTTTCTTATTCCCCAGGATAAAAATCTGCGCATCTTTGATCTGAGAGCACAGCTGACTGCAGTCCAGGTACCATGCCCCACAACTGCTTTCACTTGAGTATCACTTGACTATCAGTCATCAGTCAGTTGGGTTT
The DNA here is from genome assembly GCA_030068335.1 of Chrysichthys cranchii. Classification (NCBI taxonomy): domain Eukaryota; kingdom Metazoa; phylum Chordata; class Actinopteri; order Siluriformes; family Claroteidae; genus Chrysichthys; species Chrysichthys cranchii. Next base: position 13,058,596 of record JAQMCW010000008.1, on the reverse strand, counting down.
AAAAACACAACTGTCTAAACTGCATGCAGTCTGCGGTTATTGCGCTGATTTTTATTTATTGTGTGATCTCCGCTCAGTGGTCACACTACTGATTTGATTGTCAAATTAAAACAGTACTAATCTCAGAAACAATGCTGGAAAGATTTTTGCTATAACTTGAAGGTGTGCGCATATTTGCACACATGCATGCATATGTGGTGTGTTTGTATGTGTGTGGAAAGGTTTTCATGTCTTAATGAGGACCAGATGTCCCCACAAGGAACAGTAGGTATATTTGACAGTTTTGACCTTGTGGGGACATCTGGCTGGTAAGTAAAACTACGTTTTTACAAAAACTGCAATTGTTTATTTAAAAAGGTTTTAAAAAGGTTTTACTTTGGTTGATGAGGTTAAGGTTAGATTTAAGTTTAAGTTTAAGGTCTAAGATTAGGTGTAGCACTTACAAGCTGTATTACTAATTATGTCAGTGGAAGGTCCTTGCAACTATAGTAAGACGTGAGTGTTAGTTTGTGTGCGCCCGTGCCCTGGATATCACTTCTAGAATCAGTAAGATGTTTTAGTTGTGCAATTTCTTTCTTGTAATGCTTTATTAAAGTTTACTTACAAATCTCAATTAAATTTTCACAATTGTTCATCAATTCCATCAAACATTTCAATATTTAAGGACTTCTTCATTGTCCTTTCTCAGATTCTAACGTGACTCTAAATGAGTGGTTTATTAAAGGCAAGTGCAGTTGTTGGTGAAGGCCAGATTTGTATTACAGTTTACATTAGTGTTAGTATATCATCCTTTTCCTGCTAAAGTGCGTTTTTTTCCCCCATACATTTGTGGACATAAATATATATATATATAGTGATGCATTTTTGGTATTTTTGCCTCTATACACAACAATAATGGATTTTAAATGAGCAGTCCAACGTAATTGGACAGTTGACTGCTAAGTAGATTCATGGCCATTTATGTTCTGTTAATAATTTCATGACAAATTAAGAAGCTAAAAGTCTGCTGAGGATTTCAAGTGTGGAATTTTTGTGGTAGCTGCTCGTGGGAACTCTCAGTATGTGATGCAAAAAGGTGTCGATTCAAGTGAAGGAAGCCATCATTAGGCTGAAAAAAAACAAAACCCAGACCTATTAGAGAGATAGTAGAATCTTGGAGTGTCCACATCAACAATTTATTACATTCTTAAGGAATGCAATGGTGAGTTCAGCAACATCAGAAGGCCTGGGAGACCACTGAAGACAGCTCAAGCTCAACCAAATTCTTTCCTTGAATCTAGCCAAGTAAAGAACACTCTTGAGGAGGTTGGCCTTTAATTATCAAAGACTACAATCAAGAGACACCTTCATGAATGTAAATTCAGATGTATCTTAAGATGCAAGCCACAGTTAACACTCGAACAGGAAGACCAGATTAGGTTTTGCAAGAAAATATCAAGATTAACTTGTACCAGAAGGATGAGAAGAGTATGGAGAAGGAACGAAAGGTCTCATGATCCAAAGCATACCACATCATCTGTCTAACATAGTGGAGGCAGTGTTATGGTCAGTCATAGCACATTGGTTTATGAAGAGCAGGGAGCACAAAGAGAATGCACAATGAGTCTACGCAAGTTATTAATAAAAATGGCTTTAAATTTCATCTAGAACTAAAAGGATAATGACAAAATCCTTGTTGGTCTTCACAGTTTGACACTCACTTATGCAACTCAGTGCAGAAACACCACAGTGATAACAACATCCTTTTTAAAAGTCTTGAGCATTTTCCTGAATGCTGACTTTAAGGTCCATTTGGGATTGGGTGACAGAAAGCTAGCTGTGGTGTAGAGCTATTAACAACCAAATCTGCCAGACCATACATTATCTGCAAAATCATCTCTAACTGTGAAGAACAGTGGCACCAATTCAAGTGTTGATGGACACAAGAAGAAAGAACTTCCTCACTATCAGCGAGCACACAGAGGCAACCATGCATAGTACACATACTGAACTTGAGTCTAGTGTGCTGAGTGTGCTGCTCAGACACATGTTTTGCTTGCCAATGTTAAAATGGTAGCTAGCAGTCTGTGTAAAACTATGGCAAGCTAGTTAGCTAGTTAAGTACAGTAATACAGACACAAACAAGTAAATAAATTCCCATGTGGGAGATGACTTGGCCAGTGACATTATGCTTTTCTAAGAAACTGTCTCATATTGTGTTTGTGCCCTTGACAAGTCAGCAACATTATCAGCAAGCTGTGGTGTATTCTTTTCTTTCTCTCTTTGAATGCTAGTGACCGCTAGTCTACTGAACATTCTTGGTGTTTTCATTCTGACCTAATCTCCTTGTCCAGGCTCCCAGGTTAGTTAGAGTTTTTTCCACTCCTGCATGCCTTTCAGAAATGCTGCCTGGGTTGGCAGTATCTGGCTTTAGACCTTCCCATTAGAATTTCCCAGGCACTGGTAACCCAGCATTGTGACCGTGAACCCATCAAGCGGCTTGTTTTGCTGCTAAATAAAGGTGTCAATAGCTGCCTGTGGCTATCTGAGTAAATCAATCCTGGTAAATGTAGCAGGAATAAGGAAATGGATTAGGATTAGGGCAACATACAGATCAAACATTCCCACAGTCTTTTCAACTGAGGTGTGTGGGCCTAGGTTTTAATTTGTTAGTAGACAAAAAAAAAAAAAGCTTTAACAAAAACAGTGGCCCTGAAGGATTAAACATTAGCCTTCTCTCCTTTGAGTAAATAACTGTGTGTGTGGGCAGTTTTCTATAGTCGATCAAAAACTATTCAAACACACACACACACACACACAAAAAGTGCATGTGTATTTTAGGTGTATATTTGATGCTGACTGAATTCCTTCCTGCTGTTTTAAACAGAGTTGCTGTCTCTAATTTCAGGGGTTTTTTTTTTGCTGGCTTGAGGTTTTTAATTACCACACTTTCATATTACAGAAGGTTCAGTTTTACTGCAGTATGTGCTGTTGTTTTGAATTAGCAGCAGTAGCCACTAATCACCCGAAATGGAACAGCCTTTTTCTGTGGTCTCTTGTGACCTTTTTTCATAACCTTACCCAGCTCTATGGCAGGTTTTTGCATGGCAGTGTGCTGAATGTGGAATGATGGCTCGTAAAGTGATTGTGCTTTGAGAATTTTTTGACCTTTTGAAGTCGGGTGGCTGCAGAGTATGTGCTGTTTAGTTAGATGCCATGTGGAACTTCTGAATTTGGAGAGTTAGCACACTAAACTCTGGCCTGTCTGCATGTGTTGTGGAGGCGCTTTGCATTCCACAGAGAGAGGGAGAAAGTGTGCTTCATGCTTTTGTACAAAATACGCTTTGGCAGGCAAAAAGTCCTGACTCAGCATCCCAAATCCCTCTCATCTCTGTTCAGTTTCCATTTCTAAAGGCCCTTGCTTTTGTTACCTCTCTCATTAACACTACATTTGCTTGAGTGCTCTTAAGTGAGCCGTTCACAGCCAATCATAGCACTAGTCACAAGGGTTGTAATGGCTCCTCCCTTGAGGGTTTTAAGCTTTGGTAATACATACCACACAAACAAGTCCCAAATGATGTAGTCTGTTTCTTTTGGATTCCCCTCCTGCCAACTTTATTTGCCATCAACCTGGCCTAGGGGTGTTAACTTTACAACAACCTCATTTAAATACATCACGGTAGTCATAGTTTCACTGTTTTAACCACTCATTTAAGATACACACATGGTGAAAATGAAAAAATCTTTGTACCAAGATCTCTTTGCACGTCCTTTTATACGTAAGACAATAATTACTTCAGGATAAGATATGTCTGGACAGGATGTCTGTTTGATAATAATTGTCTGCAGTAATTCTGACTGACTCGTACAGGATGTGAAATCTGCAAAATCAAAAAGATGGAAGTTTCCGCAGTATTTATGATTGTACAACCAAATAATATGTACTAAATATGCCTAATTTTAATATAGTACGTATGTGACCTTTATTATAAAGATTGTAGGGGACATAGCTGCACAAGTTACACCTGATCATTAGTAGGTCGCCCATGACTATAACATGTATATAGACTGTACTTTTACTAGAAAATCAGTAACTTGCCTAAATCCCCTTGACATTTTTAACATTGTCAAAATTTAAACATCATCTATACTTTATCGTTCTGCATTATTAACTAAGAAAATACTTGAGTTGTTTTTGGTCTTTAGCATTTGATAACAGAAAACTCTTCCTAGAACTTTTGGAAACTGAAGAAAAAGGGTGAAAACATGTTTCCCAAAGGCCAGAGCAAACTTTTTACTAAAATATGTTTTTGAGAAAGTCTGAAAGTCTCTTACTTTGTCAGCATTTATCACATTCTCATTGCAATATGAAATATAGAGTGGCTGTGAGGAAAAGCAGCACACTGACAATTTTAAGCAATATTTTGAGGTCAAATTGTGTGACCCTGTTACAGCTGGACATATCAACACGGTGTGTACCCTCAAATCTCTGGAAGAGTAAAACAGCAGTGTTGTCAGCACAGTGGCACCGTCAGGACATTACTGACCATAATTAGTGTGTTTATATGCTGACGATTTACTCTCTGACTTTTTTCTTCTTTTTCTCCTAATTCTTGACCTTCAAGTTTTTCCCATCTCATAACAGGGTGAGAGCTAACATGGGAAGTGGTGGTGTAGTTAGAGCTGTGGTTTACTGATCAGAAGGTTTGAGTTTGAAACCATGGTAGCACCAAGCTTCCATTGTTGTGTCCTGTTTCATGAATTCAGTTCAAATGTACATATCTTTGGATAAAAGTTTTTGTCAAATGAATGGAAGTGTAAACACTTCCTCTTACACTTGTGAGACCACTGAATCTTTCTGATGCAGCTTAGAGGGTAATGCTAAAAGCTAACATATCCAGTTTCTCACAATGGCTACGATGGGCTTCTGTCACTCTGATTGATGAGAGAGGGGGACAGTGATGCTTTCTAAGACTCCTGGCCAGTAACAGTCATGGTATTGTTGGGATTTGAATCTGCAATTTTTGACAGTATAACAAATGCTTATGCAACACTGGATGGTTGAGAAGACAAAGAGGAGATTGAAGACTCCTTTTCAGGGATATTGGCAGGTGTAAGCTATATACAGTGGAACCTCTGGTCACGAACTTAATTCTTTCTGAATCAGTTTTTCCCATTGAAATGAATGTAAATACAATTAATGTCTTTCAGCCCTCAAAGACATGTTTTTAAAGTGTATTATGGGTTTAAGTGTGGTAATAAAACATAGAATAAAATTAAAATAACCTCAATTATAGAAAAATAAAACTAAATGAAATAAACAGATGATTTTGATGCACGCTACCTTTGCGGTGGATACGTATTTGAGTGGACGATGGCGGAGGGATATGATGGCGGTTCTCATGTTTTTCGATTATTTCGTTCTTTATTTCAACTGTTATATGCTTAGCCTGTGAACATTTTTAATGAGTTTTAAGCACAGAAAAAAACCAAAATTTGAACAATCTTTAATTATACAAAAACTTACTGTAAACAACCAAGAACACTAACCTTGCATTAGTCAACAGAAGACTATATATGTGTTGAGCCTGCTATCTTGTTTGGGCCCAAACAGTAGATGGTTGCTGTAATCATCTCATCCTGGCATTGAATAAACAACCCTTAGTAAACAAATGCAGCAAATAGTAGAACGAATGCTTTGATGGGATGATGTGATAAGTGTATTTTCATAAAAGAACCTCCATTTGTCATCATTAGCTCTGGGTTTCCAGGGGTTTTGTACACTTTTTGACATGGTCCTAACAAAGGCAGGTAGGATAGAAATAGAAAGTAATTGCAATCCAGCGTTCACTGTATTTACGGGAATGAGGGGAAGCTGGGTAATTTGGGCGGATGAGCGTAAGTGGAATCTCTAATCAGTGTGCATTCAAGAGCTGGTTTTATTTAGTTTGCTCGCACACTGTGTGCGTTTTTGGAGAATGTGGTACTGTAAATGATTCCTGTTGCTTTTATGTGGACATTGGTTTAGAGTTTGGAATCACTGTTGTATGCTTGGCATGCTCTTTTTCTTTTGCCTGTGTAACCTTTTGACCTTGATATGGTCACTCCATTTAAGATGGTTAATTCCCCCCTTTAACTACTGCAGTTGCTTCTGATCTCTGCTCCACACTCAGAGCTTCAGTCTGTGCAGATCATCTCCTCTTTTAGCTGAAATAATCGGTTAGATTGGAAGGAAGTAGCAGTCTGGGGTGTGGTGCACAGTGCCCATATGTGTCTTTTAGCCTCGATGTATATGTGTGTGTGTGTGTGTGTGTGTGCGTGCGTGCGCGCGCGCGTGAGTGCGTGTGTGTGTTTCAAATTACAGAGCTGAAAATACTCCTCATAGTTTTGGGCTGGTGTTGGCTGCATTGATGGAGAGATGTGGTCCCTGGCACACAGGAAGACAGGAAAGGGAATATTTTTTGGACTCAGGGAGCCAGATTTCTCGATTTCATCGTCGGCTGCTGCTGCTTTTGGTGAAATTAGAGAGCCCCTGGAATGAGTATGAAACAGGGAAAAAAAAGGGCAGGGCTGAATGAAAAACATTCAGAACAGACAGAGCGGCTGCAGGGGTTTTTGGACACATGCACACAGTCTAAAAAGGAGAAAATTGTTGAGTCTTGACATTGTGGATTAAGTCTTTTTGATTGGCACGGCTGTATAGTGCACTGTAAAGAAGCAGCGTTTAAAAACCTGTTACATCAGTTAGAATCAGTTGCAGCTTTAGGGATTCCTCTGATGTGTACAGTTTAGTGTGTTTACAATTGTTTAACATTAAATTAATCTCAGAGCCTGGGAAATCCCTTCATACCTCAGCACTTATAAACTACATAAAGGAATACAACATTACTGGAAAATTTGAAAGAAATTTATTGTACAATATCCATTTAAAATCATCTACAGTGCCAGTCAAATGTTTGGACACACCTTCTAATTCAATGGTTTTCTTTATTTTTATTACTTAAAAGAAACTTTGTGCCTTAAAGTAATGATGGACTGTCATTTCTCTTTCTTTGACATAATATGAATGACTCCTGTTGTGGAATAGGGCTTTACACAGATGATCATTGCTGGCAAACAAATAAATAAAACTAAGTAAAAAAAATAAGGTGATGTCAGAGTGTACAATTGACAGAAAACCTGGATTTTTTTTTTTTGGTCTTTTTTTTTTTTTTGGGTGTTTTTCCGATTCCCCTGAAAAATTTATCCAGGCCACACATTTAACTCTTCTGCTAACCCTTCAGCTTTTTTTTTTTTTTTTCTTGAACAATAAAAATTTGCAATTTGGTGCAAGAACCCACTGCTGGATTCACAAGGGCATTTTGGATCTGTAAGAAGAGAATGAGGGAAACTAAGCTCAGGATTGAACCTTGAAGCTGTGAGGTGGAAAGACTACCTTCTGCATGAGTGCTGGCCATTTCTTTCTTTTTTTTTTTTCACGAAAAGTTCTTTAAAACATTTTCTTTTTAAATGAAGTTGAAATATTATAGTGTAATGAAATCACTCAGTATGATTTTACCTTAAAATAATCATTTTAGGAATGTGACTGTAAAAATGTTTCCATATATCAAATGTGAGCAGGCAATCTCAGATAGTACTGCACACCCCAGCAATCTGAGACTTAAATAATCTAAATGGTTAAAGAAGAAACATGCATTTAATATTTTCCCATTATTTCTATGCATTTTCTGCTTCTTTTTTTTTTATTATAATTGTTATTGGATTTAATTTGGCATTATTTATAGGCCTACTTTTGCATTGGTTCACGTCTATGCAATTCATGTGACCAATCAAAAAGAATTATTACTGCCGAAACAATAGTGAACAAATTTTTAAATTTTGGAACATCTGGCTTTGCTTCATGGACCCTTGCTGAGCCCCGGACCCCTCTTTAAGAACCAATGACTATCTGCTACATTTTGAAGTTAGCTTTTACTAAAAGCATTGGCTTTGCTGATTGCTTATAAATCCATAAACAATAAATGCTGTTTACACTCAAAGAATGTTTAATGCTAACATGCTGTTATTGGGATGCTAATATTGGGGGGAAAAGGAGGATATTTAACATCTGTGAAGCATCGCACAAAGCCTACATAAAAAAAATTAAGCTTGTGCCAGGGAATGTCTTTTCAAGAGGTTTGCTTTATTAACATCCTTCAAAGTATAGTTTGGGTCTGTTGCTAGTACAGTATCTCCTGTTGTAAATACCAAATACTTTACCATGGAGACCAATTTGCTGCCCTGTTTGCAAGTTGTCTTGGAAATCATGCAGGCCAAGAGCATCAAACACATTCAAAAGGCTCCTGCTCTTCATAATTGTAAACATTTCAGCAGAGAAAAGTCCAGCTGCCTCACAGCCACGCAGCAGAGACTGACCAGGTGCTGGCTGACACACACACACTCTGCTAAAAAGCATCACAAAGCATGATAACCCAGACAGCTCCATATAAACACACTATGACCTGGGAAGTTTATTAAGTGGATAATACATTTAATGTCAGACTGAAAACCTTTCCGTGAAGGCCAGCTACCACATTTTTCAACGTGAAAAACCTGAAATGGTTTATCTCATCCCACCCGCAGTTATGTAAACAATAGCCTCTGAACAATGATGATTCCTTCATGACTCGCTGCCATTAATGTTATGAATGACTGCTAATGCAATTCAGGAGTGAAAAAGGATGTCCTGGAAAATGAAGTGGAGGATGGAAATAGATTCAGCATCAGTTAATCCCAGACTGGATTAATCCTGACCTGCCTGCTGCACTTCCTGTGAACCCAATACATCTGTAGGGTAGTGTTGTACTTGATAGACCCAGACCAATGGATCAAGTTAATCCATACATATCAAAACTTCTCAGAGATAAGGCTGCTTTCTTTTGTCTTTTATGACAAAGTAAATCTCATTAAGAGGGAGAAGCTAGTGGATCCCGCAACAGCACAAATTTTGATTCATCAGAATCAAAAATTGCTTATTTGTCAGACAATTAACATACTGTATATCATTTATTTATTCATTTACCCTGAGCCTGTATCTGTGAATCAGCAACATTCCCTGCTGCAACAGATAACATGTAACAAATACAGACATACACTTATTGTCGACGTTAACAGGAATACCTGTACACCTGCTCATTTATGTCTTAAACTGAGGGTATTATTGGCACAGACTCACCAAAATGTCCAATTTTGGTGAATCTGTGCCAATAATAGCCTCAGTTTAAGACATTGTTTAAGTTGTAGATAGGAAAAAGACCAGGTTATTTTCCCCCCTAATTTTCAACCTAATTTCAGTCCTGTTTGGTTGAGCCTGTGCCCATGATGGTTTTTTGCTTTTGCAGCCCATTTATTGCAAGGTTTGATGTTTTGTGCATGCTGACATACTTTTCCCCTCGCCGTGGCTGTAAAGAGTGATTGAGTTCTGTATCCTTCCTGGCAACTCAAACAAATCTGGCCATTTTCCTCTGACCTCCATTATCAATAGGCTGTTTTTTTCACCTACAGAAATGTTGCTCTCACAATGTCTTTCGGTTTTCACACCTTATGTATAAACTCAAGAGATTACTATGTCCCAGGAGATCAGCAGTTTCTAAAATACTTAAACCAGCCCTTCTGGTACCAACATGCCATGCCATTATCAAGTCACAGACATAACTCATTTTCCTTACTCCGAAAACTGCCCTTGACCTGTATCTGCATGATTTTTGCCTTGTGCTGCTGCCAAATGATTGATGGTACCAGATAGAATGGTTTGAATATTTCTGCTGATGCCGTGGGATTTTCACACTAGAGTTTGCTCAGAATGGTTCAATAAAGAAAAAACATCCAGTAAGTGGCATTTCTGTGAATTGGAAATGGCTTGTTGTTGAGAGAACTGAGAATGAAAGGATACTGTAACCCAGATAACCACTCTGTACATTAGTGGTGAGTAGAAAAGCATCTTAGAATGCAAAACATGTCAAACTGTAAGGCCCATAGGCTACAACAGTATAAGACCATCTCAGGTTCCACTTCTTTCAGACAAGAACAGATAGCTGAGGCTGCAGTGGGCACAGGCTCACCAACACTGGACAGCTAAAATCTGGAAAAAACATAGCATGATGAATCTCAGTTTCTGCTGAGGCATGAGGCACACAGATAACATGGACAAAATTTGGCACCAAAAGATGAATCTATGAATCCAACCTCACCTTGTGTCAAGAGTCCAGGCTGGTGGAGGTGATATAATGGTGTGGGAAATGTTTTCATGGCACAGGTTGGTCCTGTTAATAAAAATTAATCATTGTTTGAATGACACAACTTATTTGAGTATTGTTGCTGACCATGTGCATCCGTTCATGACCATAATTTACCCATCATCTAATGACTACTTTCAGCTTGACATTACACCAAGTCACAATGAGTTCATTGTTCTTCAGTGGCCTTTTCAGTCACCAAATCTGCATCTAGTAGAACACTTTGAAATGCACATGAAAAATCTACAGAAATTTCATGATGCAGTCATGTCAACATGGACCAGAATCTGAAAACAAAAGAATGTTTTCAACATCTTGTGGAATCTATGCCACAAAGAATTGAGTCTGTTGTGAGAGCAAAGGGAGGCCCTATCCAGTGTTAGCACTTTGTTCCTAATAAAGTGCTCTGTGAGTGTACAAGTAAGGAATAAACCACTTTGGGTCATGCTGTTATAGGAAATAATCATTGACATGGTGAGGTGATGTGGCCAGACCCAAAGTGGAGTTATTTTTACTAACCTGAAACTTATTTTTTGTGTTTTTATTCCCGTTGAACAATAGAAATTTGCCAAAAATTGCAGCACACAAAGTCCTCTATCCTGAAGACGTAGTAGGCTTAATTTCCTCCATACGTTCCTTTGGCAGAAAACATACTGTAACAAAGAGTTCACTTTTGACCTACAGATAATGAAAACCCAAAATTCAGTGTCTCAGAAAATTAGAATATTACAGCCTCAGTCCACTCTGCTTGACTGGCCAGCAAACTCGCCTGACCTGAATCCCATAGAGAATCTTTGGGGTATTGTCAAGTGGAAGATGAGAGACACCAGACCCAGCAATGCAGATGACCTGAAGGCTGCTATCAAAGCAACCTGGGCTTCCATTCCACCTCAGCTGTGCCTCAGGCTGATCGCCTCCATGCCACGCCGCACTGATGCAATAATTCATGCAAAATGAGGCCCAACCAAGTATTGAATGCATAGAAATGAACATAGTTTTCAGAAGCCTGACATTTCTGTTTAAAGTCTCCTTTTTTATTGGTCTTATGTAATATTCAAATTTTCTGAGACACTGAATTTTGGGTTTTCATTATCTGTAGGCCAT
>JAQMCW010000008.1:13031503-13043220 GCA_030068335.1 Chrysichthys cranchii | reverse complement strand
ATTACACTTTCATGGAAATCCAATTTAAGAAGTATCGGTATCGGTGAGTACGCAAATAAAAATACTCGTACTCGTATTGGTTTGGAAAAAAGTGGTATCGGTGCAACCCTAGTTTTTGCCAACTGTAGCTGGGACATTGCTATCTAAAAGAAATTGAATCTATTTAGCGCTTTAGTCCTCTGAGGCTGGGGGTCGATGTAACGATGTTACAGGGCAGTTCCTGTGCTTAGCTTGCTTCAACATAATGCTAGCAGGAAGCAGGGTTTACAAGAAAAAATGGGTCACCAGTACTTCACAAAGGTAGTGGGTGGAGGTACTTAGATGGGGGATGGTATAATTCTAATGAGCTCCCCTTCTGATGTAAGAAGGGGAGCCTAATCTGAAAGGCTTGATGAATAACTGACCTGTTTTCTGACCTGGGCAGCACAAAAAAGAAACTGACTGGGGTGCCTTTTTCAGAGTTTGTGGGTTGGTAGGCATTCTAGATACCCAAATGTAAAAACAGTTTTCATAACAGGTCCCCTTTAAAAAGCAAGTTCTTAGCTCACTAACGAGTCAAGTGAAATGGGTTTAAGATGCTCCTGCTAGCTGAACCTGTTTGAACTTTTGGAAGTCTAAGATGTATTATTTATTGTGGGAAAGTGATGCTGAGTTAATTACATCACTTTTGTGCTGCTATTTATACAGATATTGTGTGCCTATGAAGTGTTGTTGGCAAATGTGTATGATGGCGATAGACTGTGTATATTTTTTGTGTGTGTGTTTAAAGGAATGATGGAGGGAAAAATCAAATTTACACAAATTTTCCACTCACATCAAGTGTAAACAATCAGCCAAAACAGCAAAATCACTTTCTTTCTCAGCACATCATTTGCTGTCCCTTTGTACGGGAATGAGACTTAAGTAGGACATGTGGCTTTTGGGGTTCCAAACCAAACAGCTGCCACCAACATTTGAAAGCAGAATTGCACGGAAAGTTAAAAGTGATTCAGCCTCTGTGATTCAGCAAAAGAAATAATGAAAATATACAGTGCCCTCTGCACTTTGTGCACTTTTCATAAAAATGAGCAAAAAAAAAAAAGATTGGAAAAAAAAAAAAAAACATCACACACTATAATTCAAATGTTCCACTCCACCAAGAGGGGAAATTTTGTATCTGTATTCTAACATAACCTTTTTTAAATTACTGTTTAAAAACATATTTGCCAAAAGTAAATGAAAGCCAAATTTAATTCTTGGGAAAAAAATATTATTTTTCATTTGACCTCAATCCCCAAGATTCCTGCTGTTGCCTTTAACCATCTCCTGTTTCCCTGGGTTATAAATATGAGGTTGCACACCTTGCACAGTCAGATAATCTTATATATGTACATAAGCAGTGGACAATGCAATTAAACACATTTCCAACCATCATAAAGTGTCTGAAACCATTACTTGCCAGGAATTGGATGCATGCACGCAATCTGTTAACATATTGAGGAGGATGATCAGAGATCACTTTTCAGATTATATAGTTGATTCTTGGTGATGTCAAGTTTTCCAGGCAGCTGTTAAATGCTACTTTCATAAAAACAAGCTGTTTGGAAGTGTTGCAAGCCTTTCATGAGTGCATTTAACAAAATACAGCCTGATCACCAAGCACCATTAAAACTACACCTAGCAACTCCACCTGGTATTTTGGTCAGATGAGAACAGATGAGATTTTTTTGGTCATGCACACTATCAGCATATGTGGTAACAAAATGGCACTGCATATAAAGAAAAGCACCTGAGACCCCACTGTAAAGTAAGAGGCATAGATCACCGATGCGTGGGGACTGTTTTGTACCATTTGGCAGGAGGTTCAGACGGCCCTAGATAGAGCTTTCAACAACACGAGCAGGAATAGGAATGTAAATGAATATATACAAATTTCTATATTAAATGACAAATTCCAATTTTTTTACTGGATTATGAAATTGTTCATGTAGCCGTATTATTATTTAGCAAAACGAAGGCATTGTAATAAATTCATCAAGCACTCGGCTTCCTTTGAAACCATTTGGTGGTTCTAAGCTGCTACTATTTACCAGCTACGTGAGCCCTGTGATGTCAGTGCAATAATAATAGAAAAAATGACCTTGTAAATAAATGGTGGCTATATATGCAATGTATAGGGAGGAGGAGTCAATTTGAAGTATGAGGCTCATTTCGTGTGGTTAGAGGTGAATGAAAATCAGCTAACATTCAGCTGTGAAAGAGCCGTAATGACAAAAAGCACAGGAAAGTCTCTCTCTCTCTCTCTCTCTCTCTCTCTCTCTCACACACACATACACACACTCTCCCTCTCTCTGTCTCCCTTTCTCTCCCTCTCTCTCTCTCTCTCTCTCTCTCTCTCTCTCTCTCTCTCTCTCTCTCACACACACACTCACACACACACACACACACATACACACACACACATATTCTCTTGTGCTCCTATTCAGGAAGTAGTCGTCCTGCATTGGCATATACAATCCTGATGCCAGTCTGGCATTTATCTTTCAGTCTGTTCTGTACTTCTTTCTTGATTGTTTGTCATGGTATATAAAACTACTTATTTAGTAACTGTGCTGGGTGGCTACTGTCACTTTATTACAAAACCTTTAAGCATTATACAGAGCAGGAATATCTTTCATCAAGACAGATACATGTAAAGTCACCTTCAAAACCAATCAGCATAATGGATCAGAGGACAGCCACCCTCATGCTGCTTTCTAAATTGTTTCATCAACACATCATTCTTGGTTAAAATGTTGTTTACCTAGGCAGCAAATTCTATAATTCAGTTTTATAGCCATGTTTTACTTCTGCAGAACCTTCTCTCTCTTCCTGGTGTAATCATAGCACCAGGGCTATGAGGCATGGTGTCCAAGCACATGGCCACCCAGTGGGCCAATGACAGTTGCTTGCTTCAGCACATCTGGCAGGGCTTGAGGCTTGTGCTACACTGGCACTCACTTCACTGGGAAGTTGCGCCAATTAGTGCAGTGGCAAAAAAATGATAGGTTCTCTGACCACTCCAGTGTTTTATTTTGCTTTCACTGTGCAGTTAAAGATGCTTGCAGATTTTTGACAAGTATTTCTGTTTGCTAATGCCATTGTACTAACCCCAAAAGGGGGAAATAAAAACACATGGTAAATTTGGGGAAAATATGTGAAAAAATAATAGAGTAGTCTTTCTTTTGCTGGAGCTTTTACTATTGACTTGGATAGGATGCACTTGGAAATATGAGGTTTAATTGCAAAACCAGATTAAAACCAGGTGCAGCTCCATATGAGAATATATTTTTCTCCCGTTTAATCTCAATTTAAATCACTGCCTCTGCAGATGGTGTTTTTGCACAGAAATTCAAAATGAAGCCAAGGAAAATGAATGTGGCAGAAGCCTAAGCGTTTTCATGAGTCACTGTGAATTTCAAAGACTTGGCTCTCTCACTCTCTAATGGCTTTTACACCCTGTTGATTTTCCCCGGCAATCACAGGACCTGGATTAGATTACTGTCCTCTTTCCGTTTTAGACGTAACGCATAAAGCTCCGGAAGTCTTTACTCTGTCTGATCGCAATGTGCCTCTTGGCAAGGCGTAGTCCGAATATTGTCACCTGTCGATTGGTGTGGAAGCACGACCTCTAAATAAAACTTCACTTGCCTTAAAAGGGTGACTTGGAAAAGCTGACTTGCAAAACCCCAGATTGATTTTCTTTTTAAGGAAGTCGATTACCTTCTAGCTTTATTTACAAATTCGCATCATGTGTTTCCTAATTCTAAAATAGTTCATGAGAGTTGATTTGAAAATTCTGGAACATAAATCATCTGTAGTCAAAGGGGGAAAAGAATGAAACTTAAAATATACCTATTTCACAACACAAACATCTTTAACGGATACTGGTCAGAAACTGATGAGGGAGCAATAGAGCTCCCGGAAATGAAAGAAGTGTCATCGTGGACCCTTGTAAGGCGACTGCCAGGTGCTGAAAGCCAACACCGGTGAGAAAGCTGTGCAGAGAGAGAGAGTGTACGTTTTTCTTCTTGTATTTTTAGCCTCTCACCTAAAAAAAACCCTGTCTATTTGATCCAGACATATTCTGATGCCCACAGTCATTTTACCTTTCCATATGTTTTTTTTTTTTTTTATTTCTTTATTGGAGTCTCATGTTCCCTATTTCTTCCTCTTTATATCTTCCTACTTCTCAGTCTGAATTTTTTTATTTTTCTCCCATCCCTTTTTCCATTGTTCTTTTGGCTTTCAAAATCGTTGAGCAATTTAAGCTTGAATTGGAGTGTTTTTCTTTCTTGCTGACGTTATTAGTGGTGTGTGTCTGTGTGGCAATCAATCATGGTATGGGAATTGATGCCTGTGTCATTCAGATGGACTCTGTATTGGAACGGGTGTCATTTCAACTCATAGTTAAGATCCACAGCTTTTTCACCCACACCATACCTGCCAGTATAAAAATAGGATTCTTTTCCGTATAAGTTCTACCAGTAGTCGTGAATCACCGAAGACATATTTTCTTTTCCGTGAGATCTGTTTTCATGTGCATGAATACTGAACTGTTCAGCAAGGCACCAACCCTAATAAGAGTTGATTGAGGTTTTCACAATTTACCACTCTGTCTTTATATGTGCACAGAGCTTAGTGATCCCAAATACGCATCCTGAAGTTTAACCCCTCCACCGCCTGCTTGTCTTCTTGGCCTCTACTCCCTTCTCTTCATCGTCTATTCATTCTTCCATTTTCTCAGCATGTTCCCAGAAAGCCTTTGGGAAGCTTCCCAGTGCAAATACAAAAATATTAAGGATGAAAACAATACAGATGGAAAACCTCTGCCTGGATAAGCCATTTAGAAATGGTGCTATATTTATCTGATATTTATGTGATGTGTCAGGTATTCCTTCATCAGAGGTTTGCAGCTAGTGTTGAACTTGTTGTTCTGTTTCCTGTTGTTTATTTTTTTTTTTTTTAAGCAGTAGTTGTCAGACTGGAAAAAGTAGAGAGACGGGTAGTTTAGGTGAATAAGCAATCAGGTTGAGTTCAAAGAAAGTAGAGCTTAATTATGAAGATCTTTTCTGATGTGTTTAGTGCGAGTCTTTAGTTTACGGTGGCTTTAATTGGAGTCGGCACTAATGTGTATTTTTTTGCCCTTCAAGTGCATAAACAGTTGCGCCTATAACTTGGTGTGTTGGCACAACCCTCCACATATAAAGGATGGTAACATGAATGACTGCTTTCACAGCTGTGTATTATTGTTCCTGGGGCGTTGAGCTTTGGCTACATCCTCAAAGCTTTTTTCTTTACCCTCTCTCACCTCCTCCTTTTGTTTTTCCAAGTGGCTCAGGGTGATTGTGTTTGGGTGGAAAAAGTAATGAGTCTTCAGGTACAGATGGAGTGGATATGTTTCAGAGAACAGGGACAGAAAATTGCAAGTCTTTTTTTTATAAATATTAGGTACATGCTACTGAAACAAAAGAACTAAATGTCTGGTTTGTGTTTCATTTTCCCTTGGCTGTCTCTTTTGTAGTTCTTCTGATCAGCCCCTTATTGGAAAATGTAGTAGAATTATGGGGTTAGGGTTAAAAGGGGAAAAGAGATCCCCATTCTAGAAAGTAAAGCACTAAAACAGGTTTGCATCAAGTACTTTAATCACAAATTGAAAATGGGAACACATGTTCCTTTTCAAATAGATTAAAGGAAAAGGCCCAGATTAGAAGAAAACGTGTCAGAGAAGGGGATTGTAGTGTGCAGGAAAGGTTAAGACAGGCCGAGAAAAAAGAACCAGGGCACTGTGTGCTGGCTCTTGGGCCCGATTACACGGAGTCATCAGGTTAAATCTCCCTGCTCCCCTTACCAGCCTGTGCATGGCTGGAAATAAACTCCTTTTAATCAAGTTAGATCAGTTTAATTAGTCCTGTTCTGGCATGAGACTATGCTGAATCTATGCAGGAGAGGTTCACATTACTGCTGGAACAGCAACCACAGCCAAAATCCCCCCAAATCTAAGAATGACGGACGTGCTGAGCCATTGAAGAAAGCAGGTTCGTAGCTCTCAGCCAAGCCGCTTTTGATGGAGCGCAGCGGGGAGACAAGGGGATGCGGCTGGAAAAGTCATGAGCAAAGCAGGATGGTTACGCAGGAAGGAAAATATGAACTTGCACCAAAGCCCTGAATAGCTGAGGCCTACACTTTCGTATTCTTTCCACCATGGCGCTCACAAGAAGGAAAGTAGGCAGAAAGCAGGAGCAGGGGGTGATTATTCCCATATGTGCATATAGACACCTGATATTTTTCCCAGTGGGTGGATCAGCGTTCCCCCTCAGACAGAAATGCACTCTCCGTCTGTTAAACCCCTGCACACAACTGCACAAATTGAGGTACAATGATTTTTTGTTTTGTTTTGTTTTGTTTTGTTTTGTTTTGTTTACTATTTAGGGCTCTGTCATTTATTTCTGACCAATTAGAAGATGCTGCAATTTAGCTGATCTAATGAAACCTCCATCTGGAAAGAAAAGTGTTTTAAAAAAAAAAAAAAAAGGATAATTTAAATCAACCCATATGGACAAACATTCTTACTTGTGTGTACAGGAAGCACTGATGTCATCTGCAGCATGCTCCCACATGGGAGTGAGTATTTATTTGCCAAGCTGTTTGATAAATGCAGCCTATCCTCTCCTCCCCACCTTCCTACCATAGCTGCACATTCTGATTACATTATCATCATCAACAAGGACCTGCATCTGCCCTACATCTGTACAGTTCAATCAGTGATAAAGTGACCTCACTTCCTCTCACAGTCAGATCTCCAGAATGCCATAGATTGAGACATATTCCACACGTTACTGTGAAATACCAGTGTTTATTAGGTCTAGATTTGCTCTTACTACTTTCTAGCTTTCAGAAGAAATGCTGTGCCAGATGTTGTTATGCTTAGAGCCTAAGCTTCCTCACATCTTTGTCACTGAATTACACTATGATGGCATTACATAAACATCCCATTAGTTGAAGTAAGTATGTATTTGCAAGCAAAAGCTTTTGCCTGAAAATCAGCCTGAGGTTGTTGATCAGCAACTCTGCTGACCTCAATTCTGACACACCTTCTTGCCTCATAGACACAATTAATAGGAGGGAAGGGGTGGGGGTCCAACCATAAGCCCCTTTCACATATGAAACCTGTTAACGTATCTGGTAGAAGCAACACAAGATAAATAACAAATTTTCCTTTCTTTGCTCAATCCTTCATAACAGTAAAGTAATGGATGTCATATATTCACACTTGACTGTATTTAACAGAGTGTGAGCCTCCTTTGTAAAACATGAGAGACCGGATATGATGTTTAATTCACAAGGTGTCAAGTCCATGTTGTTGTGAAAAGCCCATGATGAGACATTAGCTATTTACTTCAGCATGAGCGGTCAACAGTTCTTTTATTTCAGTATCGTTCTAATTTCCATGTCTGCCAAAGATTTCTTTCCTTGCTGTTTTGAATTCACCGCCAGTCATTTTACAGTGTGGCGATATGAGTAAATTATGTACCATACCAGTCAAAAGTTTTACACACCTTCTAATTTAATGGTATTTCCTTATTTTGGCTATTTCCTACATTGTGTAACAATACTGAGGACATCAAAACTGTGGAATAAAACATATGGAGCACATATGGAATTATGTGGTAAGCAAAAAGTGTTATAAAGACAATATATGTTTAACATTTTAGATTCTTTGAAGTTGCCAGCATTTACCTTGATGGCAGCTTTTAACACTGTTGGCATTATCTTAACCAGTTTCATGAGGTAATCACCTGGAATGCTTTTCAATCATAGGTTTGCTTGATCTAAAGTTAATTATTCGGCTTATGGGCTTTTTAATGTGTCCTTAAACATTATCACTTGTGTTGTGCAAAGGTAGTGTTAGTATAGAATAAATAACCCTATTCCACAACTGCAGTAATCCATATTATCTCAAGAACCACTCAACTGAGTAAAGACAAACAACAGTCCATCATTACTTCAAGACATGAAGTTTCTTTTAAGTACGGTAATAAAAATAAAGAACACTGAATTAATCCAATGGTTCTGATTTCCACTGGAGTCATGGCAAAAGATTTCTGTTAATGTTATTAGATCGCCAGGGGACAGATTTACAGTATGACTTTACCTTTTACTCCCATTCCTACATGGCACCATTACTCCATATACAGCAGTAACTAAATGGTTTTCAGTGTGAGTGTGACTGGTGTAATAGAAGGACACTTTGTGGTACTTGTTTGTCGGTAGATGAAAGAGCATTTTGGCCAATTTTACACCTCAGAAACTTGACAGATAAGACCAATGAGTACTCTGGTACTTTAATTCCTGCAGGCTGAAATGTTTAGCTCTCACACATCTTCCATCTTTTCCTTTTTGACACCCATGACCCAGCTGTAAACACAAGGAGAGTTATTAGGGAACCGGGAAACATTGTCAGTCACACTGGAAAAAAGAAACGGGGAGTTTTTGAGCTGAAGAGAGAATGACTGACTGTTTTTTATGGTTCTCCTGCATGGTTCTTCTCAACTGCAGTGACCTTGAGTGTTTGTAAAATAGTTTTTCTGACTGACTTACTGGCATTGTTGATTCACAGGGTCATGTGTGGGTCTGCCCATGTCCAAACCAGAGGGTGAGAGTTTGTTTAGACTTTCTGTTTAGTGCTAGACTGCCTTCACTCATCATTTGCAAGAGCAGCTGTGACATAGATTCTCAACTTTGGGATTGCCTGACGGGATGACAGGATTTTTTTTTTAATTTTTTTTACCAACCATTACAGTTCTGTACATTTGACTTAATTAAACTTCATTTAAAATGTCAGGTTGTTATTGTTAAATGTTAAAGCAGACCTCAGCGGCACCACATCCAACATGCTGTCATGTTAATCAAACTGGCCTTCACACCAGACACTGGCAGTGTGCAGAACAGCTTTTTCAAATAAAACTTGCAATATTTTTTGTGCAGCGTGATCGTGGTTTCTAGGTTTTAAAACCGATATTCCAGCTTTATTGTGCAGTTTATGCCTATCAGCATAGTAGTACATGTGGAGCACAGAAGCAAATCATATTGCATTAACAAATCCTATACAACTCTAATAACGATGTATCCACTAAGGCTGGGTAAGATGCCAGTGTAGCAATGATATTGTGATCAATTATTTAACAGCATGCTTTTCTGAGATATCATGGCTATGGTGATCTATGTTTTTTCATTTAATTCAAAGATGATAATTACAAAACTGGAAGGAGCTGATGTTAAAATTTTACATTTCATCTTTAAAATTGTAACTCTTCCTCTTTTTTCTGTTTTGATCTGTCGGATCACACAACTGACCCTCATCATTGACTTGCTATCCTGAAGGAATTATAAACAAAAGCAGATTCACTGTTTTCATAGTTCTGATGTTTATTCAAGATGCTGGACTGTGCATCACAGACAAGTAGTTATGCATATTGTATGTCAGATTTGGAAATATTTGGATTGCTTCCAATGAATAAATTACTCTCTGGACACCAACAAAATGCCTGCAGCCCCACTGGCCTCCCAGTGACTTTGATATAAGAATCATACACTGTGAGCTATGGCCCTTAGAGAAACACATGTTAAGTGATATTTTGATGAGGCCGGCTCAGTTTCGAAGATTATGTGCAGGGTGTGTGGAGCTCAAGCTTTCCTCATCGTGTTCTTTGGACCCAGAAGCACACAGAGCCTCAAACAGGCCGTATTTTATGACCTCAATGAAAATATTGTCCAGCATGATGTCCTAGTGTTACTGCCTGTAATTAAGGCTGGTTAAGCTGTGGATCAGAGTGAATCTCCATGTTTAATTTAAGTAAGTGTGGCAAGTGGCGTCACTCCAGAAAGAGGGACAGGAGAGATAAGATTCCATTCTTCTGAAATCAGTTCCAACTGGTTTCAAAGCATGATGTCCACCTCCACACCCAAACTCCCTCTCAACCCTGAATAAACAAAGAGCATCACAGTTCTCACCTTCATCTTTCAGCCAATCTCATCAGTACTCTGCCTTGCAATCAAAGAGATGTATGATTTTTTTATAGCCATGGTTTGACCAATAGTCCGATACTTAGTGTGAAAATATCTATATCTTTGATGGAAACGGAGGAAAAAATACGGCTAAATAGAAGAGGGATAGTGGAATTTAAACCCATAAAATTAGTATACTTGAGCTGTACATAATTGCCAGTAATTAAGCTGTTTGAGATATGTATTGTGGGCGAGAAGGTCCTGGGTTCGAGCCCCGGGTTGGGCACATATGCCTTTCTGTGTGGAGTTTGCATGTTCTCCCTGTGTTCGTGTGGGTTTCCGGGTACTCCGGTTTCCTCCCACAGTCCTAAGACATGCACAGAGGGGATTAGTCTAACTGGCGACTCTAAATTGGCCCTAGGTGTGAATGTGAGTGTGAATGGTTGTCTGTCTCTGTGTGTTGCCCTGCGGTGGATTGGTGACCCGCCCAGGGCGTATCCCGCCTCTCACCCAATGTCAGCTGGGATTGGCGCCAGCTTCCCCCCGCGACCCTGATCAGGATTAAGCGGCAGAAGACGACGACGACGACAAGATATGTATTGTTTGAGATATGTATTGGTCAGTGCATCAGCAGTAGTGTTATATAGTGTTTGCAGTTTAAACTTAGAATTTATTATTTTCTTCAAGCTTTTTTTAGTGATGTTTTGAATTTAGATTTGATATATTTTAGCTTTAGTAAATGTAGATAGGAGGAAAGACATTTCTGGAACCATTCACATGATATTTTGAGTGGGAAAGGAGAAATGCACACTGCACACTATATAACCTCTTTCTAATGGCTCTGTTTCTGCCAGCAACCACACTAAATAACCCTGCACACAAATCACAGTCATATAATCACACAAGTCACACAAATACTGCACAGACAAATAAAAAAATCATGTCTGCTTTTATCAGTTTGTTTGAGTTAATATTTCTGGTTTTCTTTTTACATGTTCTTGTTATAATTTTAGTATATTATCTCAGTCTGACCTACTTGTTTCCTTTGTTGCTTTTGTTAACCATAAAAAATGAAAAATGTGGCTATGATCTGGAGTAAAATGATTAGAATGTATATTTCCAATATGCATATGTTCTTCATACTTAATGGACTGTATGTGATATACAGTTTGCAAAGTTAAGATCACCTTAACTTTTGGTTTGGAGTCATCATCTGAAATGCACTTGCTACTGTTGGAGATGGCCCACGTGGATTGCCCCGGTGTACATTCGGGAGCTTTGGGAATGGCGTCGGCTTGCTGCTGGCATGGGCGGTTCCGCTGCGGTGGGCCGAGACGTAGATCGCTGTGGATTGTCTTGCACTTGAGACTCCATTGGCGATCATTCGAACCCGAGCAGACTATTCTTAAACTACAGTGAAACTGGTGGTACACAACTGAACTTTTCGATCACATAACACATGGATGTAGATCTGGGTTGTTACAATGGCACTATCTGGTGTCACCCAAATGAGAAAGTGTTCCCTTTTGATCAGGTTCCTCTCAAGCTTTCTTCCTCTTGTCGTCTCAGGGAGTTTTTCCTTGCCACCATCGCCACAGGCTTGCTCATTAGGCACATATATATATATATATTAGGGGTGGAGCCGAACCCGAATACGGTATTCGGAAAGGCACAAATAATGAGTTTTTTAC
>JAQMCW010000008.1:13016648-13031403 GCA_030068335.1 Chrysichthys cranchii | reverse complement strand
ACACACACACACACACACACACACACACACACACACACACACACACACACACACACACACAGACAGACAGACAGACACACACACACACACACACACAGAGAAGTGAAGTGGGAAGCACCACTGTGGACAGAATTAGAGGTAGGGAAGAAGTAAAATGTAGTGTTTATGTAGTAGTGTTGTGGTACTGCTATGGTAGCAGCTGTGTGTTTTTCTGCTCTTAAGGACAGTAGGGAGGAATGTGCTGCTCACTGAGGCTCCACTCACACATGGAGGTGTGTAAGGAATAGTAGGGGAAATACAAAGGGGGGTGGCGGGGGGTGTGAGGTGGGTCTTCTCAGAGGAAACTTGGCACTTGTTTAACATCGTCTTTACCAATGTGTAGAGGTATTTACTAAGCAAAGTTTCTGGGTGGAATGTGACGACTTTGGCCTCTTTGTTGGGCTGAGAAATTGGTGTTTACATTAAACAACTCCAAATGGCCTCCTCTGGCAGCCCACCAACTCATGTTTTACCTCTCTCATTTCCTCTGGGTTTTTGGTAGGCAGATAGCTAACCTTATGCAACACCATGAAATCCCCCTCATAAATTGCCCCTGAACACTGTGCACTATTGTTAAAATCATACAGATAGGTCTTGTTAACTTTTCTGAAATATTTATTTGAGTTTTCATCAGAGCTGCAGTGTTCATGCTGACAGATGCATTGTGCCAGAACTAAATAAACACTATCACAAAGTACTAAAAGTACTATAAATGGACCTACACTTAGCTGGTTGAGTATTGTGTTCTTTCTTTGCTGCTAATCTTTTGCCAGTGCAGCAGCCATAGGACGAGGAATGTCGCAGCTTGCACAGCTGATTGTGGACCATGTGTCAGAATGCTGAGGTTAGACTGAGGAATGTACCATGTACTTGTTTGTCTATAGGTGAGGAGAGCTGGATAATCTGTTGACAAGCTGTATGACCTTCTGGTATTCACACGTTAACACTGTAACCTTACCATGCTTATGCTATACTTATTTTCACTGTTTCCATTTAAACGTTGGATTATTTTTGTGTAGATTAATGATTTTAAATCATCTTTTGATTCCTGATTCTAATAGTTTAAAATGTTAAAGTCTGGGGTGCATGGGAATACATATGTAAATCACTGTGGGTGGTTCCAGTGGACTTTAAAATTGGGGTGCTTATAAACTGATCTATGCTGGGCTTATCTGATGTGAGTGTGTAGAAAGGCTTGGATGTGTACAATCAGTGCATCATTTTCAAGATTTTTGCTTGCAACTTAATCTATCTTAAAATTTGAGATATTAACCAGATACAAATTATACAGCTCATAGCCAAAATGTTGTCCAGTATATTGGTGATTTTGTTGTGATCCATTTGTTGTTGAGGCAAGCACAACTTGCTTCATAAGAAACCTTATCAGCAGAGGATAGGCAATGGCTACACAGTCATGCCAGACTGCAGTGGATATAAAATATGAACACACTGCGTTGAACTTTTTGTGATGTAAAAAAATGAAACCATGAAAGTCATGTCAGATTGTGTCTACCTTTGATGTGACATAGCAACCAATTTAAGTAAAACAAAAAAAAAACTTTTAGGGGAAAAAGAAAAGGAAAAACATAAAATAACCTGTTAGCATGAGTGTATGAGGGGACATGGCCATGTTCGAAATTAACCACATTCAAACTCTTCTTCAAAATAATTATCATCAGAGAGGCTGCCAACAGACCTGCAGCAACATTAAAGGAGCTGCAGGAATATCTGGCAAGTACTGGTCCCTTGCTGCATGTGACAACATTATCTTATTCTTTATATTCTTATATTTTTATGTATGTATGGGCTATGGGGCAGGGTGCCTAGAAGGAAACATTTTGTCACAAAAAAATAAAAAATATCCAAGCTCACCTAAATCGCCCCAAACCATATGGTAGTATGGTCTGAAGACAAAGGTATTACTTTTTGGGCATAAATCTAAAATAAATGCTTGGCTCAAAAACAGGACCAGCTTATCATGAACATCACACCTGCTGTGAAACATGGTGGTGGCAGTATCATGCTGTGGTGCTGCTTCTCTTCAGCTGGGGAGCTAGACAAGATAAAGGGAATCACTGCTAGTTCAAAATGCAAAAATATTTTTTTGAATAAATGTTTTTGCAAAACTCTTTAAGACAGCTTCAGCAAGATAACAACCCAAAGAACAAATCCAAGTCAACTAAAGAATAGCTTCAGAAGAAGGTTTTTTTTTTTTGGCATTTTGGAATAGCAGGAATTTTTTTTCCACTAAATGTTAGTTTGTTTGTTTTTTCACCTGAACTGTGTTGGCTGCGATATCACATTAAAAGTTGAAAAATTTTGATATATCTTACTGACATGTTATATCTTGGTTAAATTTTTTACATAACAAAAAATGTGTCCTTTACATATTCACTGTAGCTTGCCATATGTTATTAGATTACATTAGCAACAACTTTTCTATTTTATTTATCTTAGTTATTTAGCTTTCTGGGAATAATTTAGGTATACTTACTGCAAAGGGATGTTTGATTTGCATCTGCACTTTTGAAAACTTTGCTAGTATTAACCTTGACTCAACAGTCACTTTATTATTGTTTTTTTAATCCATATTGAAAACACTGACTCACTAATTCTCTGGGCCACCTGACTTGTAGCGGCAACATCTAGATGCACTTACCATCAAATATATAATAATGTTTGTTACTAATCTGCATTTTTGGCTCCAATGCAGGTGTGGGATTCTTGTCATGTGATGGGAGCTCAGCTATCCTTTAAAATTCTTGTTAGTGTGCCATCATATTTTTCTACCAGATGAGAGTTCAGATTTTTAAATTCTGCCAGGAGGCAGGAGTGTTTACTTTCCAAGAATTGCAGTTATAATCCTCCCTACCCCATAGTCTTACCTATTCAGACTCGTTTTTTCTTTTCTGCCTTTCACTGTCTTTCTTCCAACTATCCCTAGCTTTCTTTCTTCTATTTGCATTCTTCTCTTCTCTGTAATCTCAACAACACCAGAACAAATTTGAATCAGATGTAAAATTATGGGTGAATATAGTCACCCATTATCGTTTGCAAAAATACCCACCATGGTTTCAGCAGGTCATCTAGTTTCTGAAAAATAGCAGGGTGTACAGTAACAAATAAACCCCTATGAAGATTTCAGCCAAGCTTTTCTGGCTCCTCAGAAAGGTTCAGTTCAGTACAGAACCTTGCAGATCTACTCTAACTAAAGGTTAGTTTTACTGGGGTCCTTATATAGTGTGGGGGCATCTATATACAGTTAATATGTTCCCACTTTGATCATAAGGAACAAAACCACCCACATTTGGGTTTGCTACACCCACTAGCACACTGGGTTGATGCTTAATAACATTATCAGCAAGGAAGTCGATGACTGCAGTACACTATTTATTTCATCTTGGAGAGAAGCCACATACCTCAGGGTCTTTCAAAGAAGAGCAGGTCCTAATCATCCTCTCCTACATCATCAGGGATACATCAATCATCCATATGCTCTGCCAAGGCATTATTTTAAAAAAATTAGCCCTCTCCTGCTTTGTATTCTTTAGTCAGTGCCCTTTTTTTTGGGGTTTGTATGAATAACCATAGGCACTTTGCATTGTTTTGCAGCTATATTATGGGATTGCTCATTAATTTTGGATGCTGAATTCAAACTATTTTTAATATGCTTCAATTTTTAGCCTTTAGTTTAGACAATTTAGTAAAAAGAAAAAAAAAAGTGAACAGAAGAGCAAACCCAGCTTGTGTGCTCTTCTCATGTCTCAAGTTTTTCATGAGCATCACTTCCATGTAACTAGTCTTTTAGTCTGTCAGGTACATTTTACATATTTCTTTAGTCCATGTTGTTTGAAAAGGTTCTTAATTTACCACTCTCAGTCCCATTATTAAGCCTTTGGGCACCAACTAGCCTAAGTCTGGCATCTATTACTTCTATTCATATTGTAATTTCTTATATATTGTAATTATTTATGTACTCATGGTCAGTAATTACAAAAATTGTGCAATGATGCAAAAATGATTTTTCTGAGATATTATTTATCCCACAGGTTGACGTTGTTGGCATCTACATTCATTCTAATCTGCTCTGTCCCTCTCATCTTCTCTGTCTCCACCCAGCCACTTCCTAATTGCTCCCTCCCATACACATAATTCTAATGAGTTTAATTGGACCATCTGGCATAGTTGCAATCAGAGAACTTTACAATTTGACTCAATTGCAACCAGCTTTTTCAGCCAGAACAGCTAGGGTTTGTCATTTCTTGCCTGTGTCCCATTAAAGGGTTTTTTGTACTTCCACCTTCAGGATAACTGAGCATGAAGCACAATAATTATTTGGGAACTTTCATGCTCTACATTAGGCCTATAATGGGCCTATAGGGTGCAGATGCAGCATCACTAAAGAGTCAATTCAGTAGGAAACTCGCAGTAGGAAGCTCACTAATTGTCAGGATTTACAGAAAATAGCATGAAATGTCTTGCTTGTACACAACAACATGATGACCACTTGATCTGAGCTATATGCAGACAGAACTCCGATTCAACATTAGACCATGGGATTGTAATTATGCTACACTAAAATAATCCACTGGAGCCTAATCACCTAATACATCCTGTGTCCTATTTGATTTTACAAGAATCATTTTCAACTGTAGATGTGATTCTCATAAATGACATTTTAAATACAGTGCCTTGCAAAAGTGACTGGTAAAACCATGTTTTTCTGCAGTAACAGCTTTGAATCTGTTTGAGGCAAGTTCCTATAATCTTTGCACACTGTTTATCAGTGATTTTTCACCAATTCAACCCGGCAGATTTGCTACATGTTTTTAGGTTGGTTGTCATGTTTGTTGTTTGTTGACTGCAGTTTTCAAACAGTACCCCAGATTCTCAATGGGATTCAGATCCGTACTTTGGCTTAATGCTCACATTTTTGGTTTTAACCACTCCTGCATTGCTATGGCGTTGTATTTGGGAACATGCTGACAGGTGAAGTTTCTCCCAGATTTATTTTGTAGCAGACTGAAAGAGGTTATCTTTTAATACCCCCTGTATTTTCTATTCATTCTACCCCCTGTATTTTCTATCCAAATTTTGACACCCCAAGCACAAGTTCTGAGGAAGAAAAGTGTCCCCAGAGCATGATGCTGCCACCACCATATTTCAAAGTAGGGATGGTATTAATTAAGTTGTGGACTGCATTAGATTTGCACCACACATAGCACTTTAAAACTTACCTAAAAACAGTATCTTGATCCTGGTTTCATCATGCAAAAAAACCAAAAAAAACAAAACACATCTGCACATGTTTGCGCTCTCTTATGACTACTTCTGAGCAATGATTTCTTTCTAGTCACCCTCCCATACAGTCATTAATTATGCAGAGCTCTTGAAATGAGTTTCTGGTGTACCTTCACTCTACTTCTAGCCATTGTACTCTGTAAGTCCTTCAGAGTGAATGTTGGCCTCACTGTGACTTCCTTTGCCAGTCTCTGTCTTGTTTTGCACTTTGTTTTGAGGGAGGGCCTTGTCTAAGAACTACGTGGCTGATGTGATTCAGCTGACATTTCCTCACTACTGATCCAAAAGTGCTTACTAGGGATGTCCAACCACTAACGTATAATTTTACACTCTATTTGTAAGTTATGAAATTCTATTAGCTAATCTTTAACTTCTTTAGAATGCTCCTTAATGTTCCTTTTGCTCCTTTCCTTCAGACTGTCAGTCTCTTCAACGGCAGTTTAACTGGGGTAGTTTTTGTTCAGAAAGCGAGCTGTTTTAATATTTCACAGGTGATGGCTTATTATAAATCAATTCTGTCAACATAAAAACAAGGTTTAATCTGAATCTTCCAGAGCATGTGGGTTGTATACTTATCCAAGTAGCATTTTAAGGTTTTGATTTTCTTTTAAATACCTGCTGAGCAGTAACTAATTTTGACTTTGAAAATTACTTTAAGAGAACATGATATACGTATCAATATATGTACTGTATATATTTGCGGAAGAATGCACCTGTTTTTCAACCTTTATACAGACAAGTACGATAAATTCCAGGGGGCTGAATGCTCTTGCAAGTCACCATAGTCATGATGATTTTACCATCATTAAATAATGCTTCATTTTGAGTAGCATTTTTAATAATTGTGTGTACTGTTGTGAATTCTTTATATATTAAAGGTTGCTGGCATTCTAAAGAGTTCTTTTTTGCAACCTTTTGTGAAAAGGAAACACTCTCTTTTAGGGTTCTACATAGCCCTTTATGGTTTTCCCTTGGAGCAGTGGAAGAACCTATAAAGTTTCCAGATTTTACCTTTTGTTTAAGAAAGCTTACACCTATTTCAGAGTTTAGTCTGTTTTATATAAAACCCCCATGCATTTTCTCCATCTGCCCTGTATTAATGCCTAAATGGCCCTTTAGGCTGTGGATGCAGCGTGACTAAATATTCAACTCAGTAGGAAGCTAGCTCACTAACTTCACTAATTGTCTGCAATTACAGAATACATCACTAAATGTGTTGGATGCACTCAACCAAATGCTCCAGTGTAGTTTTCTCCAAAAACTCTTTCCAAACTTCTAAATATCCTAATTGTTTCAATGTTACAAACTGCTGATTCAACAGGAGCCCCCTGAGAGCCAACCTTATCGTTTCACAAACAGTGGGAGCTTGCAAAATGCCTTTATCAAGGCCAAGGCAAGTTTCTGCTTAAAAGCAGTCTAGAGAGGGCTGGGATGTAGGTGCTGGCTGGTCATGCCTGTTGGGTTAATTTAACTATTCGATTTTGGCAAAGAATTTGGGCTGGACCTAGGCTCAGCCATTCACTATAATTATCCCAAGCCCTCTGCCAGATATATCCCACCGGCGGAATGGAAATGGACTAATCACAATTTGGTTTTTCTTATGTGGGGTGAATAGTGTTAATCAGCTTGCTTGAGTGAACCTCAGAGGCAATTGCTTACTCCCTTCTGTACATGCAGTTGTCCCTCCCCTGGATTATGAACAGGTGTTCAGGGTACTAGCTGTGCTCAATGCTTGGACTACAATGTGGTATGTGTTTGGTTGGTGACTGCAATAGTCCCATTTTTTCTACTGTCAAGATTTTTCCTTTAAGAAACTGTCTTAAAACTTCTTTCTGCTGATCCAGGCATTACCATGCTGAGGAGGAGCCCAGTTGTGGTCTAACCGTAACAGCTTTGATAGATTATTGAACAGAAGTGCTGTTTGGAATAGCTGTTACTTGTTGGCCTGATGAACGTATTTGAGTCATTTTGGTTTTTATGCTATCTGTCAGGGTAATTATAGGCATCCTGACAGTATGATGCAAAAATGGGAGCTCTGGAAATCTCAGAATTTATTTTCATACGAGTTAATATCCGATCACATATCCACCTGATGACCGTTCATCACTCTGCAATGAGAGCGCAGATTCATCCCAAAGACCATAAGATTGCAGTGACATAACAGTCACAAATGTCCAATGGAGACTTCTTACCTTATTTTCTTAGACTAATGAGGAAAGCTGGTAGGAAAGATCTCCAGTAATCGCTCGATTGTTTTTTTTTTTTTAATAATTAGTAATTTAATAATTAGTTATTTCTCTCAATGGCATTTTACAGATTCAGCATATTGTACTCCCATTATTCATTCAATGTGCCCTTTTGTGTATATTTTTTTATATTAGTGTGTCCTCTTAAAAAGAGTGCTTTAGTGAATTATTAGTGTAGTGAGAATTCTTGGCATCTTCAAGGTTTTACAACCACTTTTGCTAAGGTTTCTACATAAATCCATTTAGCATGTGAGAGAACTGTATGTCACGTGCACAAAATAGTCCACAATGTAAAAATATGTCTCCATAATGCTAAGTGAGAGTGCTTTTCTGCAACACAGAAAGTTGCAATGTGAGGATATAAACACCCCTGGGAGCAGAATGTGTAGCAGAATGTGAGCATAGAGGTGCACTCACACTAGGTTGGATCACCTCATACCACACCCAGGTCCGACAGTCCCCCGAGTGTTGCTTCTGGGTGTGGTACAAGGCGATCCAGCCTAGTGTGAGTGCACCCTTAAAAACCTTTAACGTAACCGCAGAGTTGAACTTTTTTCAATTCAATTCAATTCAATTCAATTTTATTTATATAGCTTTTAACAATGAACATTGCCACAAAGCAGCTTCACAGTACATAATGTCCAATTAAAGGCTTATTAATCTATAAACATATCTACAAGTACATACATTATATATATACCCAATGAGCAAGCCTGTGGTGATGGTTGGCAAGGAAAAACTCCCTGAACCGACAAGAGGAAGAAACCTTGAGAGGAATCAGACTCAAAAGGGAACCCATCCTCATTTGGGTGACACCAAATAGTGCCATTGTAACAATCAACTTCTATATCCATGTGTTATGTGGTAGAAAAGTTCAGTTGTATAGCACCAGTTTCACTGTAGTGTAAGAATAGTCTGCTCAGGTTCAACTGATTGCCAACGGAGCCTCGAGCGCAAAACAATCCACGGCAATCCAAGTCTCGTCCCACCGCAGCAGAACTGCCCGTGCCAGCTCCTGGATGTACACTGAGGCAGTCCACATGACCCATCCCCAACAGTAGCAAGTGCATTTCAGATGATAACTCCATTACATTACACTACATTATTGTCATTTGGCAGACGCTGTTATCCAGAGTGACTTACATTTATTTCATTTATACAACTGAGCAGTTGCAGGTTAAATGCCTTGCTCAAGGACCCAGCAGTGGCAGCTTGGCGGTGCTTGTATTTGAACTCCCAACCATCCAATCAGTAGGCCAACGTCTCAACCCCCTGAGCTACCACCTGCCCCAGACCAGACCAAACCAAACCAGGAGTAGGACAACACTCCCTGATCTCTCAGGAACAGGATGTGCAGCTCGAGAGAGAGAGAGAGAGAGAGAGAGAGAGAGAGAGAGAGAGAAGTTAGGTCTCATTGTCTCATGATGATTAAAGGCAATGTATACAGAGTGCTGAGTGCAAGCAAGAACTATGGCAAGACTAGCTATGACAGCATAACTAAAAGGGAGAACCAGAAGGTAACACCGACATGATGGAGCCCTGGGACATAAAGCACCCACCCACTTCCCCGTCAACAAACCTGAGTGAACATGTAAGAGTGGGGGGTGACAGCATCCAAACTTCCGAGCTTACCAAAACATTCTGTTCCTGAGAACCCTCCAGATCTGCTCCTTTAGCTAATAAATCTATTAACAAAAAGCTTGAGTAAAAAGATTTAAGTTTTCAGCCTAGATTTAAACATTGAGGTTGTGTCTGAGTCCACTAACTGGAAGTTTATTCCATAACTGTGGGGCTTTATAAGAGAAAGCTCTGCCCCCTGCTGTAGCCTACAGTATTCGAGGTACTAACAAATTACCTGCAACTTTGGATCTAAGTATGCGTGAGACAAAAGCATGAACTAGTTTTTCTGCATCATGCAGTGACCTTATATTTCTTATCTTAGCAATATTTCTCAGATGAAAGAAGGCTGTCCTGTCTACATGAGCTTTAAAAGAGAGACTGGAGTCAATGATCACATTGAGGTCTTTTACTTGTGCACATGGTGGTACAGTACGGCCATCCAGAGTTACGGTGCAATCAGAAAACTTGCTTCTAGCTGAATGTGGTCCTAGTACAAGTACTTCTATCTTATCAGAATTAAGTAGCAGGAAAATAGCAAGCATCCACTCTCTAATGTCCTTTACACAGTCCTCAATTTTATTAAGCTGGTGTCTCTCACCTGGTTTTGCTGAAAAATACAGTTGTGTGTCATCAGCATAGCAGTGAAAGCTAATACCATGCTTATGAATAATAGTACCCAGGGGGAGCATATGTATAAGGAAACAAGCAGCGGGCCTAACACAGAACCTTGCAGAACACCAAAGTGTACCTTACTATGTGGAGAGGAGTTACCATTTACATCAACAAACTGGTAACTATCAGTCAAATAAGATCTAAACCAGGAGAGGGCTGTTCCCTTAACTCCAACAGCCTTTTCTAATCTATCAAGGAGTATATCATGATCAGTGGTGTTAAAGGCTGCACTAAGGTCTAGTAATCATGTGTACTTTAACATCTACTCCATTTAAATTGGCAGGTGTAAATGCACCAATCACATGAAGTTGTAGACCAAACAGCTAGTGTGAGTGTGTCTGAGTGAGGGGTATGATTTGGAGAAAATGATTTGGCCCTGAGATGAATCCAACTGCAGGAACTGAATCAAATATGCTGTGTGTGTTAGCTTACAGCCAGCAAGTCTTTTGTAGACATAAGCTGCTAAGCTAACCCACAGGGCACAAACTTACCCAAAGGGCAGAGCTGTAGTGCTATAGCTAAAAATAGAAAAATGTTTTTACACAGTTATTTATATTATTTTTATTTGTTTAATTAGCACCAGCTCCACATTCTCAATGCTTTGTTGATTTTTATGTACACTTGATAAAGGTTTGTTTACTTTTTTCATTCACTATTTTTGACATTTATGAGTATGTTTTAGTCCTACATGCTCTTCAGCCTATTTTTTTTTTCTTTTAAG
Source organism: Chrysichthys cranchii (assembly GCA_030068335.1). NCBI lineage: Eukaryota > Metazoa > Chordata > Actinopteri > Siluriformes > Claroteidae > Chrysichthys > Chrysichthys cranchii. The sequence continues at coordinate 13,020,804 of JAQMCW010000008.1, read as the reverse complement.
ATTATGTGCAGTGTGAAATCAATCAAATAGCAAATGAATAGCATTTTGCTCTGCTTTGCAAACAGAGCAATAGCAGCGAATGTGCCCTGAAAGTGAAATTAGAACTGCCCATTTCTCTGTCTGTTGGCACTGTTGCATTTCTTATTTGCATGAGGAATAGCCATGCAGTGAGAGCATAGGTCTATGCTGCGGTTTCTTTTAGTAGATGTATAATCAGGCTTAAATGGCCATGTGCTGAAGCCATCTGTGTAATGATGATGATGGCTCTGAATCATGCCATTTAAGTTTCCCAGTTTTCTTTGAGTATTGCTATTCAGTAGCCATGCAGGACTGTGTATGTGTGTCTGTGTGTGTTGGGGTGGATGGCAGGGGTAAGACTGGCAACCCAGGCGGAATGTGAGCGAATCAAAAAACGTGGATGAAATGCAATGTGATAGGCCTCCCAACTCCGTTTCTCCCCTCCATTAAAACAGAGATGATATAGAGAAATGCATTCTCTCCATCTTCTTCATCTTTCTCTCACCCAAAGAGCTCTTTGTGTGTTTGTCCTGTTACTGTTACTCTTATTCTTGAGCCAGAGGGTCTGTGGTTTGGAGCTCCTGTGTGTAAGTGAAGGTTTGTGACTCGGCCAGCGTGTTGAATGGCAGCTCTTCCTTTGCACTCATAAAGTGAGCAAAGCTGTTTCCCATTAGGTTCCCGCTTTCCTGTGCTGCCAGGCTTCCAGTGGCCCACATACTGCAGTCAGCCAGCAGTGGCAGGTCACCATACACATAATACACACATGCAGCCAATTACTGCACTCAGTTCCTTTAAATTGCACAGTTAAACTGAAGCAGTGGAAAAGCAAGATTTTTTTTTAAAGATTTAATTAGGAAAGACCTGGAGGACATTACATTTTAAATAAGATAATTAAATCTGTTAATTGGTTTTATTTTTTATAACTGCAAGAACAACAGCTGCAAGAAAGGTTAGGAATAAATGTCTTACCATTGCGACATTATACAAAACCCACTTAATAGCTTCCCAAACATAATGTCTGTGGTGAAAATAATTTCTGTCTGCTTTTAACGTAAAGTTGAAACAGTAGAACAGTAGAAGTAGTATACATATTGTAATATATGTAATATCTATACACAATATATATTGGTATTTTGGTTCAAAGCTGGATGCTTATAGTTAAAGCTAATTGCATGCATGGGTGGACAGTGATTGAGTAATTGCACTTCATTAATATACATGAGTATTATTTTGGGATATTTATAGTTGATTATTTTTGAAAGTACATAAATCTTAAAGGCCTCTTATTCTTTCATCGAGACAATGACTGTATGCTACACATCAATTAAACAGTTCCATCATTTCATTTAGCATCCAGTCAAGTTCACCAATGTTAAAAAATAACCATCAAGAATCATCCCTGGCTATGACCTTCTCACGTTAGTTAGTTCTCTAGCTCTCCTTGTGCATCTGAATATGGCTAAGCTAGTGTGGATGAGCACCTTGGGACATACTTAAAAGTAAAATATTTCAACATGCTGGAGTAAGCAAGGCTCATATAAATCAATGCCTCCCTAGAAGGCATTCTAGTTAATGATCATCATTGCAAATTTAGAGAGAACAAATGAGGTTTTCAGGCATAATGGTGTAGTAGCTGTAAAACAAAATCATCTAATAGTTTTAGAGAAGTAATAAAAGTTATTTTGTTACATGAAAACATGAATAACTTAATTCTATCAGGTTAAAAGAATTACTTAACAAAGCACCCAATGTTGGAGTTTAAGCATGGGGCTTAAAACATGCAATCAAATAAAAAAAAATTATTTTCTCATTTTGTGATTGAAATTGAAGTGCATTTATAAATGTTTGAATTAGCATTTAGTGAAATATTTCCTATGACTATATGAGCATCTTAAAAAAAAAAAAAAAAACAGTCTAGCCTTTTCTATTCCAAATCTATTTTGTAATCTTTTTTCCATTTTATTAGAAAAAGGTAAGCTTTTCCAGGCCATCACTTGCCCAAACATCATTGGCTGTGTAGATGGCTATATTTCAGTTATAGCATTTTATTGGCTGCTGACACGTGGCATGTGCATCTGACCAATCTTATATGCCTGGTACATTTGTTTGTCCATAAGATCACAAGGAGTCCACTGGGTTAGACATGTATCAGGAAATGGAGGATTTACTAGCTTGCCCTAACAGTTGACGTGTATTTAATTTGTCTATGTTCACTGCCGGACTCTTGTCAAGCTGAAGTTTTAACTGATTACTAGACCAGCCTTTGGAAACATCCTGTAATTAATTTAATTGTTCGGATATGTCAGCTGTCAGTGTTCAAAAGTTGCTGTCTGTTTGTGTACCAGCTTCTAAGCCATTAGCTCTTTTACATTGTTAGCCACATTTCCACTGTTGGTTGCTTAAAATGAGCTTTCAGCTATGTTGAGAAGCACTGAAACGACTAAATGAGATGGGTGTAAAAGGAGACGAGGCCCAGCATATTCGAAAGAACAACAGTCTTCAGTTCGTCTCTGCATCATGGCAGTATTATGATAACATGCTGCACTCGGCACACCTGGCTGGGGGCTCTGTATGAGGATCACAAATCTACAATGCAACCAAATTCAAAACAGTATCAAAATGTCATTTCTCCTTCTAAAGAAAGGAAAGAATAATGTAATTGAGAGAGAAAGAAAGAAAGAAAGAAAGAAAAGTAAATAATAAAAACGAACAGTATGAAAGGAAAGCATGTAGAAGAAAGAAGTAATGAATTGAATAAGGTAAGTGTGAAAGATGGGAAATTTAAAAATATACATGAAGAAAAATGAAGAAAAAATAATTAAAGGAAAAAGAGAAGGGTAAAAAGAAAGAAGGATGGAATGACAGAAGGTAATAAGAAAAGCAGAAGCATGAAGGACTGTTCACTAAAGCAGCAGCTTTTATCAGTCACTTCATTAAGAGGTCTGGGTTCAAACTGGATTTGAGGATTTTCCCAGTGAAGTTTGCTTTCAGTGGAATTTTGCGTTGTCAGCTCATTTTTGTTGGTTGGTGTGGCTTGAGTGTTGAACTGAGTCTTTTCAGTATTTCTATCTCAGCTACTGTGTAGGCTGTTCAAGCTGCAGCAGTTCAGTCTCTTAGGTTTTCCTTTTATTTAACACATTTTAAATTAAATTAAAAGTGTGTGCTATTTTCTGTGATCTTATGCCAGGTTTCACCTAAACTGATAACATGATGGGAATAAAATGTAAGCATGATTATATCTAAATCCTCTTTTTTAGCTTCACTCAGCACTAAATTTTGATCACTTTATTCACTTAACCATCATAGCAAGGTGGACTGACTTTTACACTAAGAGCAACAGGTTCCTGTGTTGCTCACACATCAGACCAGGCATGAGGGGTAGACAGTCCAGAAGAACAAATTCCAACACACACACACACACACACACACACTTAGCCTTTGTCATCATTGCCATTCAGGTGTTGTGGATTTTTCCAGAGACCTGCTCCTAGAGTTGAAAGAGAAAAGAAATAATGCACATGCAGTATTTTGTCCAGGTGCACTCACACGGGGAACTAGAATGCGGGCTTGAGTACTGATTCACAAAAACACACTTTTACACCGATTTTTACATCCTTACAATGTGTCAGATAGTTCATGTCTGTTGACATTGTTTCCTCACTTCAGAACAGTCTTAGTCAATGTGCATTTTTTCCAGTGTTATAAATGTCTATCTGAGGTTTTAACTAATACTATATATTTTTGTGGGAGTACACATAATAATGAAGTTTCTATGCTTTTACAACCCGAAGTGTATGAGGCAAAGTTTTCTGACTGACTTTACTTGTCTCCAGAAGCAATTACTCTCATGTTTAATATTCTGTCTGTTGATAACATGAAATTTGTACATGTCACTTACAGTTTACTTGACACCCTTTCTTTTTGTCCCTTTGCACTGTACACTGAAAATGACTTACCCTTTTGCACTTCTGGTTAGATTGTACTTGTACTCTGCACAATGACGATAAAGTTGAATCTGATCTAATTAAATGCTATATGGGATCAAATTTTTAAAATGTATGATATACAGGGAGTGCAGAATTATTAGGCAAGTTGTATTTTTGAGGAATAATTTTATTATTGAACAACAACCATGTTC
>JAQMCW010000008.1:12991839-13008256 GCA_030068335.1 Chrysichthys cranchii | reverse complement strand
GTCGCGGGGGGAAGCTGGCGCCAATCCCAGCTGACATCGGGTGAGAGGCGGAATACGCCCTGGGCAGGTCACCAGTCTACTGCAGGGCAACACACAGAGACAGACAACCATTCACACTCACTGGCAATTTAGAGTCGCCAATCAGCCTAATCCACCCTGTGCATGTCTTTGGACTGTGGGAGGAAACCGGAGTACCCGGAGGAAACCCACACGAACACGGGGAGAACATGCAGACTCCACACAGAAAGGCACCCATGCCAAACCTGGGGCTCGAACCCAGGACCTTCTTGCTGTGAGGCAACAGTGCTAACCACTCAGCCACCGTGCCACCCTGGGACCAAATTCCAACACCAAAACTCTAGAAACTCATAACCTCAATGCCCAGACATCTTCAAACTGTTTTGAAAAGAAGAGGAGACACTTCACCATGGTAAACATGCCCCTGTCCCAACTTTTTTGGAACCGGTCGCAAGCATCAAATTTGAAATGAGCTCATCATAAAATCGTAAAATTTCTCAGTTTAAACATTTGTTATTTTATCCATGTTCTCTTGTGAATAAAATAATGGCTCATGTGATTTGAAAGTCTTTTAGTTTTCATTTTATTCAAATTTAAAGAACGTCCCAACTTTTTTGGAATTCGGGTTGTACATCTAAATCCGCTCAGTGGAGCTGCTGTTTGTGGTTGACTTTCAGCTACAGAGTATGGGGTTACTCTAAATATTCAGAAGATGGTAGACTATAGCATAAGGCAAATACGATAGCCTCTCAACTTCATTTTCTTTAAGGAGATGTTATTAATTTTGGCCTGCCCCACCAATACCTCAGGCCATGGGCCTAATCCAGTCTGCTTCAGAGGCGCTGTACCATGGCTAAGTCAGCAATCTGTCCTGATTGAACTGGACATGTGTATATGTATCATGACAGTATAGGCTGTCTTGAAGCTTGCATGCTCTAAAGTCCTGCTGTGGCACTCTTATTGATTGATTGATTGATTGTCTTTTGTGTAGTTCAACACACAAATCAGCCACTTTTACTTATACAACAGCAAGACCCAGATCTCCCCTTTAACCTTATGGGTCATTCACAAACACATACCCAAGGAAAGGTGTATAGAGCAGAAACAGTATTGATCACACGCTAGAGGAAATTTCAGCAACAGCTATGCCTCTTGATTTCTACTGAAACTCATTAAAGAAGTGTAAAACAAATAGCTCCCATGCCAATCACAAACAAGCTTACACCTTATAATTTCAGGTCAGTCATTATTCACCTTCAGGCCACTAATTTTATTTTGTAGATAAATAGTCTTATAACACATTAGTATACTTTTGGAAAAATATTTACTCTGTAATAATTTTTTGTGGGATTCTGGATGGTAATTTGGGGGTGAAACCAACCTTTCATGGTTACAATGGATTCTTTGAAAGTTTGAGCCTGAGCATTGAGATTGGAACAGAGCCAGAATGCCTGGACTCTTAAATTCAGAGAATAATAGAAGCCTTTTATTGAAGGCTTGAGAAGAGAGAGGCACACACTTTCATACACACATATGCTTAGGTACCTGCCACCATCCACACACAGAGCAGCCACTGTTCTGGGGGTTGAGGGATCTCCTGTGATTGATTTGGTCGCATAGCATGTGTTGAACCCCAATCACTGCTTCATTCTATTGCCTGCTTTCAGGTTATCTATAGTTTTCATTACTACATGTCATTATTAAAGTTTATGCCTTTATATTCTTTGTTTAACATGGTTGTTCTCCTGCAAAACACCACTGGGCTGTTTTTCATGTTTGTGATCATTTATCTTTGAACAAAAGCTTGCATCTCGATTGTTGTTCTTTTGCCAATGCTAGAAGGAGATTTTGTATATGTGTGCTGGTTTTTTTTAATTTTTTTTATTAATTTTTTTTTTTTTTTATATCTCGGTGGGGACCTGAATATCTGACAGTTTTTTCCAGGCAGGGACAATTGGTTGGTCCCCAGAAAGGAAACCGTTTTTTCTTTACATAAACTGCATCTTTTAGAAGGGTTTTGTTGTTTCAAGGATAGATTTAAGGGTCAGTGAAATATTCTCACAAGAATAGTCAGACAAAGGTTTCTTTGTGCGTGTATGTGTTAAATTCCATTAAGCACTCCGGCTAGTCTTCTACGTGTAAAATATCTGGGTGGTCAGTCACAGGCATGTGTGCAATAACAAACAATATAAGCTTGTTTCATTTGGGTGAGGGGAGATGATTAGAGTGAAAGTTGTTTATTAGATTTGAACAAGGTATATTTTCAAATCACGTTCTCCTTTCTGCCTCAAGTTTTTGCCATAAAGAGAAAACATTTTACCTTCCTGTCTCGCTCTTAATCCTAAACAGTCTTGTAAAAAGTTGGTTCAGGGTGGTGCTTTTCACATTATCTTACATGGCTGCCTGGTACCTCAGGGAAGTAGTTTTCAAACTGCTCTGCCTGAGAGTATTCCTGCACCACAGTCTTGTCACCTCAGAAGATTCAAACATCCCTTCTCACTCCACCCAGAATAGCAACAATAAGGAAACATGACAAATCTAGACGTTCTTTTATAGATTTTTATTGGTATCTATTTGCATTCTTTTTACACAGTGGTATGGTACAAATATATACACTTTAAAATGACCAGTATACAAAAAGAGATTTCCCAAAAAATAGGGAAAAACAAACATGCATATTGAAAATATTCAGAAATATTTTCAGTGTTTCATATCGTTCACACAATTTGGATGTTTATACGCACTGATCAGCATACTTTAAAATGACACATCAAGCTTAGTCAAATCCTCAATCTGAAACTACCTTTGCATGAGTGTATATTACTTCTAATGTTTAAATTGATCAAGTGAAGAGCTATAGGTTAAACAGTAATGCAGTTCCTCATTGAGGCAAGCCAACAAATTGAAATATCTTGATTTTATCTATGATTATTTTGTTGCATGTAGCTTTAAAAAGAGATCATGTACCCATAATGCCTTTCCATCCAGAATCACCAGTCTCATACTCAATTGCATTAAAATTGGGTCTGGATATTTTGCTGGTTTCTGTGTGCTAACACACCTATTCAACCTTGTAATTTACCAACAGGTCACATCAGGTGTGTTTGAGCAGTAAAATAACTTGTTAGAATGTGATGATTTAACAATTGTGTTGCCATGTACCTTTATTTTTAATTTACTGTTTTTTTGTAACCCTTAAAAATGTTTTTCTTTAAATTTTTTTTTCGAAGCTATGGAAATATTTATCTATGCATCCAGATAGTGTGTTAACCAATCTCAGTCAACTGTGTTGTTACATATTGTTGCTGAAATAAATACCAGGGTTGTGTGTTTAAGTGTGGAATAAGAACATTTTTAACTAGCATCCAAGCTAATGCAATGAGGATATTTAACGATATTCTAATGATCTACTTAAAAGTCTAATTTTTAAAATGAATAATTTACTTTTATTTTGTAATTTGGGTCACACAGTTGTGTGTTCAAAGATATCTTCTTTGTTAATACAATATTACTGAAAACAGAAGAAAAAAGCACAAAAGAACTTAATTTTCTTAATTTTAATAATCTTCTCATGATCCTCAGTAGATGATATCATTTCCTACTGAACATATGTCGTATGAAATATTTCAAATATTTTATAGGGGTGAATGTGTTCATTTGTCATTGTTGAGTGAACACAAATAAAATGTACATTTTTATAACATATAACTGAGGGACTTGAGGTTCAAGCATGTCCAAGATGTTAAATGGATTCACGCAGTTTACCTTTCTAAATTTAGTAACCCTTGTTTCTGGAGGGCCACTTTGGGGGAAGGCCACTAAAATCTAGGCTTAAATATAAGAGGGGCTTTAGTTAGTTTCATGTGTACCCTGACTTTTAGCTATATTCTGTCTGACTGGCTTTGCAAAAATAATTTGATTGACTTGTTGGTGCAAACATGTTTGAATCCTCAAAGATTTTGGGAAATACACAAACTATCCAAACAGTAACATGCATAAACATGCCTGTGTTGATTCACAATTAAAAAAAAAATTAATTGGGGGGAGCAATCATCAGTCTTTAAGTAACTATAGAATCCCTCATCTTCATTTTCCAGCACTGTCAATTTTGCCAAGAATACCTTTTTTGGTTTTGATTGAAGCTGTTTAAACAGGCACTATTTCTCACCATCTTTATCTTTCGTTTCTTTTGCTGAAACCATGAAGACACTATCGTAGAATTCAAGCTTGCCATGTCATTTAAAATAGCTCCAAGTATCAAACTCAGGATGGCTTTACAGTGTTCATGTTGTTTGCAACACAGCAGTCTTGTATGAGTGGTATCTCATAGTCCAAGTAGTCTTTCTGAACAGGCAGTTGAGAGGACATTATTTCTGACTGTTTTGGGGGCAGGGCACCATTGTCCCAACCTACTTTAACACCCTCCAATTCCAACTGTGAAGGGTCACAATGCAGGTGTAATTGTGCTTTTTTATTTCTGTGCATGTACCAAGCTACACCGACAGCAACAGCCAAAAGCACTAACAGAAGAAGAATGGCCAATGCAGGCACAAGCATTGTTGTAACCTGTGGATCCTCTACTTGTGCACTGGTGTGCTGCAGGCTTAATGTCTGTGCCTCTGTGCATACACTGTTTACATCACTGGGCTCATCCAGCGAACTGGCACATATAAAATAGGTGGAATTAGGAAGCAGCCCACGCAGTGTGTACTCTGAATAAGACGCTGGAATGTTGAGTTGCTTTGGACGTTTATCAGATCCTGAGAGGTTCCTATAAGTTAGTTTGACTCCACGGATATATGGACGCCTCTCAATGTAGTGATAAAGGCCCAGCAGGATAGATGAACTTGTTACTGTTTGTGCAAAGATTTCAGACATCACAATAACTGTTGTTATGGAGACATTTTCAGGCACAGCCAAATCCTCCTTATTCTCACAATATTTCCCTAAAGTCCCATGAGGACATGTGCACTCAACATGACCCTGAAGATCTAGCCAACATGTGCCTCCATTTAGGCAGATATTGGATGGACAAAAACTCGTGTTCAGATCTGAGTCTGTGCTGCTGCTTGGGGAAGCTGGAACTGGAGGTAGAGGATGACTTTCTGTCTCTGCAGAAGGTTCATTGCTGGGCTTAAGGGGAGGAATTGCATGCATTGTGCCGTGCAAAATAGTGACCAGAAATGGGGCCAGCGTAGTTGTCTTAACTGGACTGACAGTAGTCCTTGCAGGACATCCAAAGTCATGATGTCCTAGTCTTTCCAGGACCTTTCCGGCGTTTCGGGGTGGGAAATGACAGCGGGTTTCCTCTGTCCTTCCCAGCAATATCTGTTTATTACGCAGCCATCTGGGAAACCAGGCCAGTGTGCAGAGACAGTTAAAGGGATTCTCTGCAACAGTAAGTTTCTTCATGTGCGGGAAGAGCAGGGTCATGTTATCAGGCAAGCTCTGCAGGCTAAGGTTGCTGATGTCCAAATCCTGAAGCTCAGTCAGATTTTTAAAATTTTCCCACTTTAAAGGACCTATGGGATTGCCAGCTAAACTTAGTTTGACCAAGCCCCTTGCCTCCCACAGTACTGGAGGAACAGTCTTTAGTTGATTGTTCGAAATATCCAGCTCATGAAGGTTGTTGAAGGTTCCCAAGAGTTCCTGATTCAGGGTACTGAGCCCTAATCCACCCAACTTAAGTGCCTCTAATTTGGGTGTCTGGAGGTCAGCTGACCCTGGTGAAGGGATTTTATTGAACCGCAGATCCAGTAGAAGGAGATGGGGCATTTTAAGAACAGGTACTGTCGTCAGCTCATTTTTGTATAGCTTTAACTCAAGTAACTGCTCCAGACCATCAAAGGCTGCAGGGTGTATGCTCTTTATGGTGTTGCTGTGAAGATACAGCCTTTCCAGTAACTTGAGTCCAACAAAGCTTTCCTGAGAAATGAGGGTGATCTGGTTAGATGAAAGATCCAAGTTACGTAGGGAAGTTAGCGGCTCAAAAACATGATCTGGCAGTTCTTTCAGCTTGTTTTGACTTAGGTCCAACATCTCTAGGTTTTCTAACCCAATAAAATCTTGCTGGTCCAGGGTCTCAATACCATTCTTGAAGACATACAAGTTTTTTGTTGATGCAGGCAAGTCAGAAGGCATGGATATGGCCTGGCGTGAGTAACAGAGAATGGAGTATGGACTTGAACAGGAACAGTCTTTTGGACATTTAATGGCGAATGCCCAGGATGCCAACGGCAGATAGAGAAGCAGGAGTAGCAGCAGACAGTGGAAGGACTTCATGTTGCTGCTGACACTCTGTCCTAAAATGAGAAATGCAAGATCATGTAAATTAAATAGATATTAAGGTGCACGGATGCAATGTGATCCTTAAAAAACATTAAAATGGTAATGAAAATATTGAAAAAGAGCTTTACATTATTAAAAAAAAAGGTTCCCCAATGGTTATTTAGATAGGCTTCTTTCATCCAGGGAATTTACCTCATCATCTCTACTACAGAAACACTCTACCATTCTTAGCATATATTTTACTTGGTATTTCTCTGAAGATAAATTTTGGTTTTGGCAAATTGTCATAGAAAAATAATACTGAACTGACTCATACTCACTGTGTAATTTAAGACATATAAAGCAGCATAATATTTACAATAGATAACAATTGTAGTTTAGCGATTAAAAAAAGATACATTTGAACAGGGTCAGAGTAACAAAATAACTCTTGCTTATTAACAACTGCAAACAATCAGGGAGAGCAGGTATATATTTCAGGTTCATGTTGAGGTGACATTCTTAATTTTATAAGACAGTACTGAGGAAAAAAATGGATGTTTTCTTCTTTTGAAACCTAGCCATATAAAAAAATATAGTCCAACATCCAATTTATTCGATGTTTTATCTTTTATGAAGAGAGAAAGAACACATATAAGGAAATTATGTGGAAATAAGTATTAATAAATCATGATGTGGTCAGTGTGAAACATCCACCTGTGTCATTAAAATTTGCCCTCAAGATTATACCTGGATTGTAGTAAGAGAGTAAACTGGTTTTCTATGCTGTCAATATACTCTGTTATATACATCTCAACCTTGATGCTTTTAAGTCTTTTTGCTGAATTCCTTAGAAATATTGATGTGAATAGTATAATCAGTTGTTAATTTATAACAAAAATGGTATATTTTGTGTTATGGTTCGTGCAGTCTGTCCACTTCAGTCTGAGACTGACAAAGCAACTCCACAAAACTCAAAGTATGAGTGGAGTTAAAGTTACCTTTGTTTCTGAGACATGATAAACTCATGTCATGTTCGCTACTATTAGTAGTTTTAGTACTATTAGTAGTAGAGTTTCACTGCTGGAGGTTTCCTGAGGAGAAACCTCATGAGTCATATTTTAAAATACAAGTTGCATTGCAGTCATGACTCCTACCTTAACCGGCAGGAAGCAAGTTCAAAAAGATACAGAGTTAGTTTCTGCAATTTGGCTCTACTGCCTAAAAGCAGGTCAACAAAATATTTGGATGACTGCCATGCTCTTACAGCCACTGAAAAAGGCTTCTGGTGTCTACACATGCACTGTTTTTGTCTATCTGCTTGTCATTCAAGCTTCATCTTTGTAGCAAAAGAAATGTCTGAAAAATCAAGACTTGGGGCTGGGAAAAATGTAGTTCAAAGGGGTCTGATAGACAATATGATGTCAAGTTCATGCTTTTAAGGTTTGTTTTTTTTACTCATAAGTATTTTCAGAAAGAGAAACTGCTGTTTTCATGAAGTGCAGAAGGCCTAATTAGTATTTTTATTGTAGGTTCTGTAGGAAAACCCATTTAGACATTGCAGATAACACATGAAGTAAAACAGTTTGCCATGGTCAGTTAGTTTCAGAAGTCAGGGGTCAATGTTGTCCCATTGAGTACCGTGTGAATGTACTCAAGTGAATTAAAGAGCTTTAAAGAGCCACCTAACTTCTATGAATGAATGATTCAGAGAAGTGCAGAATGATGCTTATGGGAGCTGTTCCACAGGTACAAAGTAATTTAGAATTAAATTAGTAAAAGGACAAATAGAGCAGTTTATAGAGTGAAAACGGTGAACAAGATTAGAATAGAGTAAATACTAAAAAAAAAAAAAAAAAAAAACCTACATAATTTTAATTAAAGAAATATTAATGGACTATTAGATGAAGACTGGAAAAACATTGGATTTATTGGGAACATTGGAGCCCCAGATTCCTGATCTTGGCTGACAGATGTTTAACCTTTGGTGTTTTGTGTTCTGAGAACTTTTCTGCTCAGCTCGGCTATAAAGAGTGGTTATTTGAGTTGCCATACACTGACTCACCAAATACTGTACACATACCTGTCTTAAATCAGTCTGGCCATTCTCCTCTGACTTCTATCCTCAACAAGTGTTTTCCACTCATAGAATTACCAATCACTCAGTGTTTTGTTTTTTCTGTTTTTTTTTCCCCCTCACACCATTTTGTGAAAACTCTAGACATTGTTGAAATTAGCAGTTTCAGACCAACAACCATGCCATGTCAACATCCCGTGTCTGCATCATATTGTGCTGCTCCCACATGATTGGCTGATTGGATATTGGTGCGTGTGTCATGTATGGCTTCCTATTATAGTTACAATGTTACAGTACTAGTACAAAAGTTTAGAAAATGCTTAAAGATATGTCAAATTTCTAATTTTAATTTTTAAAAATTCAGAGCAAACGTGCACTGCAAGTCCTATCTACACTGCTTATTTAGTGTGAAAGCATGAAATTGAAGTAAAGAGCATTCAAGCATTGTGGGGAAACAACACTATAGTAGCCAAGAATAATCTGATAGAAGATACAGGACAGGCTTGAAAAAATTAACAATTTAATAAAATAATTTTGTTTCATAACTAAACTACATAACTTTCCCGATTACATTTGTTAAGATGTTAGACTTCTGATCAGAAGGTTGTGATTTCAATTCCCAGCAACACCACGCTGCCACTGCTGAGCCTTTTGAGTTATTAATCCCCAATTGCTCAGTTATAAAACTGAGAAACATAAGTCTCTCTGGATAAGTGCATCTGCCAAATGCCATAAAGGTAAATATAAATTTCTGGTTGTCTGTGCACCTTGTGTTTTGTCTTACTGATTTTAAACAAGCATGATTAGAGCAAGAATAGGAGCTTTCTAACAGCAAGGTCAATTCCTGATAACCCTCTGAATCTCTCTGCTGTCTGTATCTACACTTTTCTCCTTCTGGCAGTGAGTCTTATCAGAAAGTAAAGGAGAACAACCTCTTGTGGATTACCTCAAAGCTCTCCACATAACTTAAGTGCTGAGTGATTTCTGACTGCAGGAGCTTTAACTTAAGTGTCTGGACATTGTACGTTGATGGGATGGAGAAAGGTTGTCATTCAAGGTGGCTCAGAATTTGAGCATTGTAATTAATCTCGCTGTTATGTTGGAGGTGCAGCAGCTGATTTTGAATTGCATCTCTGAATAACACATTCTCATAAAAGCAGAGGGAGCACTACACTAGGACACTAGGACACAAACTAAGAATACCATCAGCCTTAAACTGTGCTGGGGAGGTAATAGAGTTCACAGATCACAAAATATTGCACAGACATTCAGGAAGAGGTTTGAAGAACTTGTTTGAAGACTTCCAGTGACTCCTCTGTTCTGGCACCTAGGTGATGGAATTTGGAACTTCCCCTAGATGTCTGAACAGCTTACAGTCTTGATGCATGTCTTCCTTGTACTCAGAGATGGTGGGATGGTCAAGCAGTGCTAGAAGATTGGAGGGAGTGTCTTGCAGTGTGGGGTGTGAGCTGCTACGAGTGCCCGGGGCTGTTGATATAACATCTGGCCAGCTGTACAAATTCGACCATATAATTAGCAGAATTTGATTCACCACAGAAATTAATTTACTGTTTTTAAACACTGGTCCTTAATGGCACATGAATATATTATTTGGAAAATCCTGTAATCAGAGATGCATGAAAGAAAGCCAAAGATGACTAGTGAAAAGAACTTTTCTCTCACTTTGGCTTCCTTTTCAAAACCTGAAGTCAAAAGAAAAAACCAGGGTGAATAAATGAAGTTAGTAAGAGGAAGGAAAAGCTTTGTCAGCAAAGAGGCAGCCAAGAGCAGGAACTGGAAGAGCAAAGTGGAGCACAGAAGTTAGGGCTTCATAGGACCCACATTAAGAGAACATGCCTTCAGAACAAAGCCCAGGAACTCAGAGTAGGAGGTAGAGGCAATTGATGGTTTTCATTGTGTAACATGGGAGAAGACGACTTTTCATGCACGCACGCACACACACACACACACACACACACACACACACACACACACACACACACACACACACACTAATGCAAGCCTTTTGTTTAGGGGTAGGAGTAAGAGAACAGACTGCACTCCATATTACGAAGGCCTTTGTCAGCAGTCTCATGGGCTCCCTAGGGAAGAATGTCTACACTTATGCAGCACAGTTTAAAATTTTAAAATGAAAACCAGAGCATACTTCTGTGCTGTGTTCTTGACTGTTCACACTCCTACTCACACAGGTTCTATATAAGTTATAGAAGTAATGAAGCATTACAGCCACATGAAGAGGAGTTGAGAGCCATATGTATGATGTCTATATGCGATATCAGACCATCTTCATTCCCCAGGAACCAAAAATGTACATAATAAAGGAAGCATTCAGTAACCACCCCCCATACCCATAGCATCACAGTTGGACTCCTTTACCCACAATTCATCATCACTGCCACCATCCAACAACAGCAGCATATGTAAGAGATTAAGAAGGAAGAAGAGAACAGTTCAACAGGGAGAATGTAAAGCAGAGGCAGAGGAATCTTGTACTGACAGCCATGTCAGATATGTAAATTATGCATCTCTGGTATGAGTGTTATGTTGAGTTAGTTTCACTGCTGCAAAATATGTGGAGGAGTATTTAATATTGTTCAGTGTTGTAAATACCTTGCTTTTAAAGTTTACTTTATTATCACTTGGATATCAGTGATAAGCGTAATGATTTACAGGCACTTCATTGTAAGTAAAGGTGAAACCATAATTTAATGAAGTGCAGGGTAAACTGTATCCAAGAAACTTAATGACAAACAAAAGAAAAGAAATCCAGTCTTCTGTTTTTACGTGATTGATCCTGAAAAATTAGCACAAACTAGCTGTTTGAAAACTTAACATTCACTCTCCTCTATGCTCCCTCCAAACCATACCCCAAAACACATGACTAGACAATAACTTTTGGCCACTACTGCTAATAATGGTCACTACTGGTGGAAAATAGATGCTCAATGTCTTTATTGCATTGTATTAATCATCTCAACTTGCAAATCAGCCAACCCTTCTTAACAAAGACCAAAACAGCAAAGCTTTGAACGTGTTTAATTGTCCAAATCTCCATCACATGAGACTTACATGTCTCACATGTCAGACGTGTTTATCATTTTGTCGGGAGCCAAAACAGATCTCCTCTTTTGATTGCCCCGTGAAATAGCGGAGTTGCATTTGCCACAGGTAAACAGATAGGATTTCGTAGGCAGGTGCTTTGAGTGTGTTACTTCTTCCAGGGTGCACTGCAACCTGACACCTCCAGCATGAGTGTGCTAAAGGCACACGGATGGGTATTGCAGTTGAGTAGAGCAGAAAAGAAAGGCTGCAGTTTGTCTGTTTCCTTGGCTTGTGCCAGGGGGATTAGAGAAGGCCAAATGTTACACCTGTGGACAGTCAGACAGCAGATACACACACACTTGTTGCTGGTACTGTGTCCCATCAGTATGGACTTATCTATAATCTTTTATAATGAAAAGAGCTCAGACAGAGTGGCTGCAAGGAAACTTTTCTAGCACAAAGCTCTGCTGTTGGCTGCGTCTCCCCCTCTTGCATGTCAGTCAACACAAAGATACTTCATTTAGATTACCTCCTCATATGATGCCCTTTGAAAGCCTACAGCCATAATGCCAATAGTGTGCTCTGTGAGACTCGACCCAAGCTGTTCCAGAGTGTTTAACAGTGTTCTTTAATAATTGTACCACATGTTGAAGTAAGTTAACATTGTGTTGCATTAGATCTGAGATCAGTAGAATTCTAGGTCATAGGTCATTCATTCTGGGACTGAGACACACTTGACCTTATGGGTGGCTTTTTATTTTGTGACTACATCCTCTCGAAGTTTCTTCTACATGACTTCTCTGGGAGTTTTGCCTTTGTCTCCTCTGACATCATTAAAGATCTAAATCTACATCTGAAATTCGGTAAAGATATGTTGTTATGACAATGTCCACTGTAAAAAGCATTATATGAAAGAAATTTTATTAAATTGAAACTAAAGTTCAAATCTTTACACTATCCCTGACTGAGAACACCAGACAGCTGTGGTTGATTTATCTACAAGCAGGTAACTGGGAAGAAGAGATGAAGAGATGTCAGTGTGTTCCTTTTTCCAGAACTAAAGATACATTCAGAGATTTTGGCAGTAGTTAGGTAAAATTAGTTGTATTAAAAAGTCCAAAACACCAAAGTCCAAAGCAATCTAGGCTTTTGCTTCAGTGTTCAAAATCACTCCCTCAAAGTACACCCCCAGATCATGCCTAGGTTAAAATCCTAAATGTTAGTGAAAGACTGAAAACTTTGTGAATTGGCAGACATTATGATTGACAGGCATTGAGAGACATCTCCTTGTGATAATTAGTTGAGTTTCAGGAATGTGAGGAGGAATATTTAGCTATTAATGCATTGAGGTGCTAGGTACAACAGTTGCTCTAACAGTGGGAGCTTCCACACAAGTTGGAAAACCGGAGGAATGGCCAAATGACCAGTAAATATCTGCTTGAAAGGATGACAAGAGCCAAGCGTCCTTTCAGTTTTTGCTCAGTGAAGACAAGCTGCTTTGTCTGTGTGGTCATTTATTGTTTGAGCAATAACATGACGTGTATCAAGTGTAGCAGCCGGCTCTATATCTCCTGGCATTCAGGCATGTGGAGAAATGCACTATTCAGCCCTCATTTTCATCATTCATTTCACCTTTCATCCCATGGAATATTAATGAAAATCTTTGCAGATGCATGTCTGAAGTATATACATTTATATTATGAATTGCGTAACATACAGAATATACCTTTTTTTTTATCCGACTCTCAAATTCAATTCAAATTAATCTCAAATTATTTATATTAAGTCAAGTGTATGAAAAATAAGCTCTGCTATTAGTGTTGGCCTGGTTGTCTGCTAGTTTTAGACAAGTTTGTTTGTTCACCAACATTCATTTCTACTCTTCTGTTACACCCGTCTGAGCCTAACTATGAACAAAAGCACACATCAGTGCATTTTCTTCTTGTAAAAAATGCAAGAATGAATGGAATCCAAAAATGAACAAGCCTGCCATAACATATATTTCCTTAGTCTTAGTGACAGTTGGTCTTTGTGTGTTGGTCTTCTTTGTGTTCTGTCAGGGTCCTGTATTTCTGCTTCTCACAGCAGATCAGTTCAACATACTGAACACACCATGTCACACGGCATCACCATGGCATACTGAGCATGGACAAAGTACCTAATATCTGATAAGTTGAGCCATTGCTAAAATCTATACTCTTGAATTTCACTAGCAGTCTTCATGTTGTTGTGCAGTGAGGTGGACACATGTACACACTCGGACAGCAGTTCACATTTTACTTAAGGGCAGGTATCTTGGATGTATAGAAAATCCAGACCACACATACACGTCTTTCTTTAGCATCCCTTTTACATAAGCCTGTCCAAACTTTAGTCCTGTGCTCTTTAATTTTGCTAGTGAATGATTATGAGAAAGCGTTTGTGAGGACAGAAATGGACAGAATCCATTGTTCAGCATGATGCTTTTACCATAATCCATGAACTAATAAGTATGTTGAAGCTTTCTGCATAACTGCATATATGATTCTGACTCTCATTTTGCTTACCTACTCTATTGCTGGTTGTTGACAGTTTTGCTGCATTTTCCTCATTCTTGTTGATTACTTTATGACTAACCGTCCATTTGTAAAATACCTGTTGCACCGGCTTTTTATGCCAGGAGGCATTTCCTATAAACCCCACACTCTTGTACACAATGGCGTGAAAGCACATGAAAGATAAAAAACAAAGCATGATCCTTTGCTCAGGTTTGTGTACTTTACAACACTTGCTTATTGTTAGCCAAACCCCCACAGGCTCCAATCAAGCCTGCTTCCAGATATAATAGTTATTACATGCAGATGTATTTGTAGTAGGAAGTAGCAAAACCCCTTAATTAACCCTTGACTATGTAAGTAGCCTTCATGCATTCAGGCATGCACATCTCTGCAAGACAGGGGTGAGCAACACAGAAAGCAATTACTGTGCACAGTCTGCCAACCCAACCTCTCACAACCAACACAACCAACACAGCATGGCAGATTTAATTTTAAACCAATGTCTTAGGTGTTCGTGCCGATTATGAACAGGCAGGGGATTTGTCAGAGTTGTCAGAATCTCAGAAATGACTTGTGTTCTTGTGCAGGTAGAGATGGAGAACATGTGTCCTACTGGCACATTGTCAGTACATGATTCAGCAAGGCCAAAGACACTTAACCCACTTCAGTTAACCCACTTCAAACAAACAGAGAGCTGAAGATATTAAACTTTACTGGGTTCCACTAACATGTGGCTCTTTTTGTTTAGCCAACTAAATCTTGTAAAGCATGATGCTACATACATCTTTACATGGAGGTATTTATAGGTTACATCCATACTGAAAGTATGCGCAACCTAAATATAAATGCTCAACCTAAAAACAGAATGCAGAAAATACATGCTACCTCTGAGCCCTCAGTTAAAAGTCATTTTGAACTTTTTGCACACTGAATTCATATTCTAAGTGGGTGTATGTATATTTTTGACCCTCAGTATATAATTTTGATGATTTCAGAAAATCCAAAATAAATTAAAACTTGTGCACCAAGTTCTTGGTTTTTTTTCCCTATTAAATATATGTTTTACAACTGTTGGGCCATGGAAAAAGAACAGTTCAAAGAAGTCACTGAAAGTGTAATATTGCTTTGACATTCATGTCCATGATGACGTTCATGTCTGTGTATGTAAACTTCTGACTGCAACTACAAATGTTTGTGTGCATAAGTGTGTGAATACACTCTAAGGCTTAGCCTAAAACTAACATGAGTAGGATGTCACACTGCGTTGAATTTTTAGGCAGAGCTTTATTAGAAGCTAAACTAAAGATTTGCTAAGCTTCAAGAGGGATGACACAGACTGTCCATATACAAAGACACTAATATATTACTGCCTACACCTATAAATATTTGTGTGCATGTGTATGCGCATGTGGGCACCCGTGCGCATTTGCTAGACATGCTCTCTATGACTGTATTATATGGTCTACTCTTTCTCGTTCAACTGATGGTCTGTTGTGTCAGTTAAAGGGTTTGGAAGAGTCGTTGGGCAATTAGTCTGTTTAGTGTTGCATGTTCTGGCTTGAGACTGTGGTCTGCTGCCTCCTGGCTGAGAATAGAGAGGAAGCATTATTCCTTAGCTTTACAGCCCTTGTAAAACCTGGGGCAGAACAGCAGTGGACTTCACAAGCACACCCATACAGACCACCACAGGTGTAGCAGCATGCCTGACCAGGCCAATGAATAATCCCTTGCACATCACACAGCTGCACCAAGGCACCATTGACTATTACTTTCCATTTACTTTCTGCTTCATTCACCTCTTTTTACTCAGTAAGTATCAGACCTGATCTGGTCATTTGTGAGAGCCTTATTGAGCCAGAATATGAATGGTGAATTTGATTGAATCAAATGGGTTTATCTTCTCCAGAGACACCTTTTATCACTTAAATCACTATCAAGGTTACAAACAGGTTAATGCACAAAACTCACCAGAGTGTATGAATCGGTTCCCTTCACTCTCTTAATTCTCTGTCTTTCTTCACTTGTTCTCCCAGAGGCCTGTAGTTTTTCCTGTAAGTTCTTTGGAAGAGAAAGAGAATAGCGGTGGTTAATAAGAGATGTGTTGTACATGCGTCTCAGGCTTTGCTGAAGATGTGACAATATTCATAGAGGCCTGCTATGCGTGGTTTTTATTTATCCTCTCTCTCCTTTCTCAATAATAAGGAGAGAAATGGCAAAGCAGATATGAGAAGTGACATTGCTGCATTTGCTAAAAGTACATTTTTATTTATAATATTTTTTTTATCTGGGTTTTTATTTTTTAATTAACTTCAGATTTGGTCCTCATTTTTTTCTGTTGGAACACCTAGATCAGAGATTTTTGATAGTACAAAGGTGATGGAATTTAGTTGCAGTTTGCATCTTTTACATAATTTGTATGTAATTGTATATAGGTGGAAGTGAGATTCCAAAGAAA
>JAQMCW010000008.1:12984339-12989339 GCA_030068335.1 Chrysichthys cranchii | reverse complement strand
TAGTCATTAACTGTGGCTGGTTAAGCATTTGACCTTGTGTGGAGTTCAAGGTTGTGGTAAAACTCTGAGTGGTTGCATATTTGGACTGGGGCTGTTTTTTTGCCTCCTCTGTTTCAGGCCTCATTTCCCCAATTACAGTTCAGTCGGGAGGTAATTACAATCTTTAGATTAAAAGTCATTTCTCTTGTTTAGCTGCTTGGCTGAAACATTGCAAATTTGTGGTGGCTTTCAGAGATGCCTTCACTGTCTTTGCTCTTGTTCTTTTTCTCTTGCTTTCAAGGAAAATTTAGTGTAAAAGTAGCAATCTTCTGATTTTTTTTTTCCCATATTAATAGAGCTCAAAATGGGGAATGATATAGCATTCAAATGACTAACGTTTACATAGTCTGTTGGAGATTAAAGAGGATGGCTAAGAATAGTTTAGGGTTTGTGAAGCTAGTGGCCATGGCATAAAGCACCTGCATATGTTCATTTACTCAAGATTTTTGATGTGCTTCTCCTCAGTGCATCATTTGGGCCTAGTTATCAAACTCAAAACACCCTGCTTGGTGACCATGGGTTATTGAATGTGTGAAGAAAGACCTGATCACATTAAAAGGTTCTCATACGAAAGGCTTACGATCTCACCACAAAATCATTCACCATGGCTCACACCATCTTACTATATTATTTAAAAACATATTCTCCATATAACTCATAACATATAACTCCGTACAGTTTTGTTTCTATAGTGCTTTTTAAAAATAGATATTGGGTTACAGTTTTTAAAGCTGTTTTAAAGAAATCAGGGTGTATATTTAGACCCCCCAGTGAGCAAGGCAGAGGCGACAATAAACTCCTTAAGATGACATGAAGGAGAGGCCTTGTTCCAAATTCAAAACGGATCCCAACCTCTACTAGGTGACACTGGATGGAGAGATTATAAATATTTAAAAGCTTACGTGATCTGTGCCCTATGGATGGGCTCTGTCATTTATTCTGATGCTCTTGGACAATTTCTCAGAAAGATTAATAACACAATACACTGACTTTACACTCTCTCCTATCTGTACCTAACCTTATAATCCCTCTGTTGAGAAGTGGTGACACAGACCACACAGCTCCAACTCAGATTAAAAAGAAACATGAGCAGGCCTGTGTATGTGTGTATCAGAAATAGAAAAGAAGACAAAATAAACAAACAGTTTATTTCCAGTGAATTGGGAAGCGTGTCTAGTCTTTGTAATTTTTTCCAGGTTCTGCTGAACTGGGCAACATCATTTTGCGTTCACATAGTATGCCAGAGCAAGTATACAGAAGGACCAAACAAGACAATGAGCCATTTTAAGAAGAGAGAATGGCGATGCACCAGCTGTATTTAGGAGGCAGACATTTCACAGCTACTCTTTGGTGCCATTTGAGAAGAAAAGGCAGACAAGGCACAGGTCTAGGACACAGCCTTTTAAGATCATCCTGTTGCTTTAGCAAGGTCTGTCTGTCTGTCTGTCTGTCTGTCTCTCTGTCTGCGTGTGTGTGTGTGTGTGTGTGTGTGTGTGTGTGTGTGTGTGTGTGTGTGTTTGGACAGTCTGTTTAGCAGCCATTCTGCAGTGTGAGTGATGATGTTTGGACAGGGTAGTGGAGGAATACCAAGGGGATGTTATTCTGATACTGCATCTACTGCAAAAAAAAAAAAAAAAACGTGGCAGTTAAAGCGACGTGTGCCACGTGCATAACTCTGTACCTTATTCACGACTTTTATGTTTGGCAAAATATAGTTGACCATTCATAAATCTGGCAGTGGTGCTGCTAAATGCTGATTTATATTTCTATATATGGTGTTTATTCAGTGGAGGTCTGTTCGAGGCTAAAGTGAATGAGTGACAAAAGAATTTATCTTGTCTTTTTTAAGAGAGTGCACTACAGCACTGAAAAAAGCGTAGGGTCATAGTGGAGACAGTAGTTAATTTGGGGTTTAGAGTTAATCCATGTAAGTGTTCATTAGTTATTTTGTTTGGTATATCCACATCAAACCAGTGCTCTCTTAGGGGACTTTTAAATGACCTCCAAACATGTTTTAAGATGCTACTTATTGGCACAAAAAAAATGCAACGTTAAACAAAGCCTTTCTAGAGCTGAAAGAATATTTCACTCTCCATTTAACACAAAATGCCATGCACCAGCTGTAGATCATAATGTTCAGGAGCAGAAGTTTCACATATACACTGCTGTAATGCATTTAGTAGCTAGCTATCATCACAATAATTCATTTTGCTTTGAAAAGATTAATGTTGCATCAGTATAAAGGTTCTCTGAGGACAGAGCAGAGGTCTTGCTTACCTTTTGTGTTTGTCTTAATAACACTTTTACATTCTTGTTACTTCTAAATAGAGCTAATTAAGCTGAGGTATAGGTCACAAAATGTCTCAGGTAACACCCAAAAATGTCATAACTTGCTTAAATAATCACCTAAGAACTTTGTTGGAAATACCTGATTTCTGAAGTAAAGTTCAATTGAGAGAAGTTTGACACTAGGACATGCACACTCAGAAATTATGTTACCATACTCTAGAGTACATCTCTTATAACTTTAGTATGTGTCTTTTACCAGGGAAGGTGCATGCGGTGTGGTTTTAATGACCCTTTTTTTTTTTTTTTTCTGAGTACCGCTTGATGTCAGTGGTTCATAAGGTTCAGTTACCTTAATTTGAAATGTATAAAGATACATACTAAAAGGTACAAAACATTGTTCCACCCCATTGACGCAGAAAATGCATTTTAGTACCTTTGTGTCTGAGAGTTCAAACGCGGTGGGCCATGATTGTAAATGGTCCTGTCAATAGTGTAAATACAATACAGAAAAAATAGCCTGCAATATTCCCAGAGTATGATGCAAATAGAATACAACCCCACAAACAACAATGAAGCGCAGTCTGGTTTAACCAAACTTTAACCCAATGTGACCGTTCTTATCTCCAGAGAAATAAGTGCCCACAGCTTTGTTTAGTTTCGAAGGCAGATAAGACTGAAGGGGTGTTTTAATGTGAATTGCACCCAGCTGTGATCAACAGAGAAGAGCTTGGTATGAAAATTCCAAAATAATTAAAATCTGAAATAATTAAAGATAATCTCCTTTACACTCCGTGTGACTGAACAAAGTGCAGTTTGGCTTAGCTTTCCTGAACCACTGAACT
The DNA here is from genome assembly GCA_030068335.1 of Chrysichthys cranchii. Lineage (NCBI taxonomy): Eukaryota > Metazoa > Chordata > Actinopteri > Siluriformes > Claroteidae > Chrysichthys > Chrysichthys cranchii. Next base: position 12,986,169 of record JAQMCW010000008.1, on the reverse strand, counting down.
GTTTGTTGAACTTTTGTGCAGACAGAAGTGCTGCCCTGTTAATCTGAGTGCTGATGTATGATCCAGCACAGTAGCAGTCGGGTTAAGACTCTGTGGAGCTTTGATGTGTTACTCTGAAACACCAACACCGAGTGAAAAGAAAACCCTGTGATGTGATGTCCTGCGGTCAGACTCTCACTGAGGCAGTGTGGGACACTTTACTTTCCACTTGGTCCACAGTAATTACAGGAGCTTGTCCCCGAGGCGTACTGAGAGCACTGAACGGTCTAAAAGGTGTTCCTGTGCTACTGCTAATCTGCTTGTTGTGAGCTCGGACTTCATCACTATGTCACTGCTGTTGTGTGTTGTTAACATGTAAAGCATATCCCCCAGAGCCCCACAGACTTGTGTTTTTATTCCCAGTTTTATTAACGACTTATTCTGACATTCAACATCTGGGCTTAGTCTATAGGGAGGACGAAATCAAGTCACTGAACGCAGTCTCAAGCTGAGATGGTGGTTGTTTGGTGGGTTTCATCTTAATTAGCTTTTTCTAATTAAGAAAGAAAAAAAAACCGAAGTCGACTCACCGAGGACGTTATAATGTAACGATGTTTCTGCGTTAAACTTGCGCAAAAAAAAAAAAAATCCCCCAAGTAGTGCTGTGTCTCTCATTCAGAAGGAAAATCCTTTCAGCGGCTCTAAAAGAAAATCCTGCGACCCGGACGCTCCTTTAACTTGACCGCTTAAACACCGGGACGGTGACTTGGCTCGCGTGCGCGCGACTGTCCGTGCAGCGAGTGCAGGGCTCGCGCCTTACAACAAACTGAGGTTTACCGGCGTGTGGGCGGGGTCAGTGCAGACGAGTGGGCGTGGCTAGCAGGACCCGCGTCTGAGAGCGCAAGCCCTGAAGGTGCGCCGCTTGTTTTGATTCGCGTGGCGTTAACTCGCCGAACCGGTACACACAGGCATGCTCGTGACACGATGTCTCTGAATACAAGCCTCCACGCTTCCTCCTTTACGATGATTGCTTTATGTAACCAAAACGAAGAATGCAGTTCACAGGCAGATCACACATCCCTGCAGTGGGGCTTGAGATTTTGTGAAGCCTTTTCGAATTTCTGTGTACAGTTGATCCTCGCATTAACGGACTAATTGGGGGAAGGATGTCCGTTGACTTGAATGGTCCGATGATGTGAAGTGTCTTAGTGTTGGGGGGATTAAAATAATGGAAATCCAAGGAAAAACACCACTAAGGTCCATGAAAGTGCTACCAAAGTACTGTACACGTAACAAGCAGCATAACGACCAACAATAAATAGGTAAGGACATTTGAGAAAACACTGAGGTGAAAAACACCAAATAATTGCCGAAAAATCAGTTCAGCTTCACAACGACCACAGCTCAACCGACGCTTGTAAGCAACTAGTAGCACGCACGCCACCACCGCCTAATGGACAATTGCTGAACTGCTGGACTCACTTCGCAACACGCGGGATTTTTAAACTTTCGTACCGGACATTCTGGCTAATGGATTATGTATTCAGACCAGCACATTTTGTCCGTTGCATCCGATATCCGTTAATGCGGTGTCCGTAGATGAGAGGATCAACTTTATATTTCTGCATAAATATGACCTAAAACATCATCAGATTTTTTTATTCAATTCAATTTTATTTGTTTAGCGCTTTTAACAATAGAACATTGTTGCAAAGCAACTGTACAATAGATAATGTCCAATTAAAGACTTATTAATCAATAAACATATCCATAAGTGCATATATATATACAGTACAGGCCAGAAGTTTGGACACACCTCATTCAATGTGTTTACTATATTGTCATGACCAT
>JAQMCW010000008.1:12952594-12966362 GCA_030068335.1 Chrysichthys cranchii | reverse complement strand
TACATGAAACACACCAGAATTCACTTACAATGAAGAGCAGTTTGACTTATGTGTTTTGCTGTGGAAATAATAAACAGAAAATAACACCAATAATTTGTTTTGAAACAAATTTACTGGAGAAAATGAAACCTTGCATGATTAATTTTAAACCAGTTGAATTCTTACTGAAAGCATTTCTGAAGTGTTTTGACCCATCTTTATTCAGTACGAGTAGCGCAAATCACTTTGGGTTGCTGAACAATTTTTAACATCAAATTTACGACTTTTTAAGATGACAGAAAGAAAAAATACCATTTTCCATACAAAAACAACAACAAAAATTCAAGTACTTCTCTTTTCACTTGTCCATGTGTGGAAAATTTGTCCATGTGAGAAAATATACACCAGTTCTAACATACTTTATTTCTCTGTTATTAAAATGAGTGGAACAAAAATGAGAGTGGAGAGGGCTGCCAAAACTCACACAGTTGTCATGGCAATGATAAACAAGGCATGCATACTCACGATGCTAGCAAGCAGACCAATGAGTATGTGTCAGGTGAAAAAAGGACGATGTTTCTCTACTCTTTGTTTTGGTCACTAAGGGGTTGCTCACTCACTCACTCATCTTCTACCACTTAATCCTGTTCAGGTTTGCCAGAGGAAGCTGGAGACAATCCCAGCTGACTTTGGGCGAAAGGCAAGGTACACCCTGGGCAGGTCACCAATCCACTGCAGGGCCAACACACAGAGACAGACAACCATTCACACCTATGTGCAATTTACAGTAGCCAATTAGCCTAATCCCCTCTATGCGTGTCTTTGGACTGTGGGAGGAAACTGGAGTACCTAGAGGAAACCCACACAGAGAACATGCAAACTCAACACAGAAAGGTGCCCAGGACATTCCTGCTGTGAGGTGACAGAGCTAACCACCACACCATCGTGCTTCCTATACTCAATCATATGCATTCAAAATGTCAGGTGGAAACAGCTATGCACTTCAGCTGTCCATGTGTGATCAGATCACTCAATATGGACATTAAGACAAGGTGTGAACCAATGTGAATTAGACCGCCCTAGCTACTTTTACTCTCTTGAACAGATTTTTTTGTGTTATGATAAGGTAAATGCTCTCCTGGTTCCTGCCACTCAGGACTTCATGGATTTGGCTGGGCTGGGATGGGGGACAGGTTTATATATATATATATATATATATCTGTGTGTGTGTGTGTCTGAAATTGCATTTTATGAAATATCATAATGTCAGTCGGCATGGTGGTGTGGTGGCTTGCAGGGAGGTTCAGGGTGGTTCAGCAATGGAGTCCACTTATTAACCAGTATCCCTGTTTATCGATAATCTATCACTGGAAAAATGTATTTCAAAATATATAATAAAACATATAGTATTCACTTTGACTTTAAGATTTTTTTGACACGCTGGGTGTCAAGAAGTAAATGTTTCACGGTAGAAGTAAATGCTTCCATTTCTTACGCCGTCGCATTTTGTCTCATTCCATCAGCAGCTAGCAATTTGTGCCTCTAATAGCATTTCTCACATCGAGGACCATGTTGGCCAACAAACCTAATGTAGTTAAGTCAGAACATTGTCACTCGCTATGCATCTTCACTATTGTTCTGAATTCTATTTAAATGCTGGACATTGTGTTGGCTAATAAAATATTTAGACTATTTTAAAATAATCAGATGTGAATAGCCACAACGATAACGAGACAATCCACCAGTAGCGTTAACTCATGCTAGTGTTTCAGCCTCAAATACTACGGACACATGAGCACACTTCCGGGTTCTCCTCGCCCGCTCCCATTTTGTCCCTTCGGCGTGTGTGCCGTTTACTAAAGTTGCCTTTACAAGCCGGGAGTGGCAGGGTACTCGGGAGCTGTTATGTTCCTCCTCTTCCTTTTCTTCCAAACAAGCAAAATGGTGTACGAATTCAACACGAGTGTGTGTGTGTGTGTGTACACGAGCCTCCCTCCCTGCCTCCCTCGCGCCTGTTACTGTTTTTGTTCAGTCCTGCCAAGTCGTCAGCTGAGCTCGCGTGTTTACTTCACTCCTGTATAGCGACGAAAGCACGCTCGTGACCATTAAATGCATCCTTTTAAAGCGAGTCTTGTTCGATTTTTATTTTCAAATAAAATACTCGACAAATAAATTTTCGCAGTTAACACTACTAATCTACCATGACATTACTGATTCTCTGAATTGCATAGTGAAATCTATAACTGGCGTTTGTAAGTAGCTGAAATGCGCAGCTGCAGTGTAGCGTAAATCATGCTTTGTTTACAGCGGACATTTTGCCCCGCGGAACACGGTGTTTTTGGAGTGCTGCGTGATTCCTACCAGCTGTTTCCCGCCTTGAAAGACACCCGATCAGCTGCAAACACACACACACACACACACACACACACACACGTACATGCAGAAAGAGGGAGGGAGTGAGTCAGGGGGAGGGAGGTTGAGAGAGAAAGAGCGCCACACATTACGAGGGAACCCCATCAGCTGGAAGTAGAGTATCATTACAACTCTCCACGCTCATCAGACGTTGCGTTCACATGCAAACAACTACTAATTTAACCGTATAGTCCGAATTGTTCTTCTTAGATGCACAATTGCTCGCGAGTCCACGGCAGAAAAGGGCAACGATTCATAATAAGCGAAGTGTTGGGAAGAATCGCGGACTCAAAGCTGGAGAGGAAAGCATGGAGTATTTCATGGTACCAGCTCAGAAGGTGCCCTCCTTGCAACATTTTAGGAAAACGGAGAAAGAAGTCATTGGGGGCTTGTGTAGGTATGTGTGCACACTTTATCTCCTTTGGAAGTCCGTGATTGTAAGCAGGCATGGTTTTCCCTCTTGTCGCCTACCATGAGCGTAAGTAATGTGGCAGCATGCTTGATCTGATTGGGATGTTTATTGTGTGCACGGACGAATCTCTTGGAGTAAGACGGGAAATGCCTGAAATAAGACTCCGTTTTTAATGTTGATCGGGTGGTAGAGTGTTATTCCCAAACTTGTGCGCGATCACAATGAAGTTACTTGGCAAATAATTAGTCTAAATCCACACATTTTGTGTCTAACAAACATAAACCACGTGGTTCCATGCACACCACGCCGCTGCTCTTCTGCACGGCGATTCCAAATCAATGGACTTAAACTGAGCAGCTTCGGACGTTTCGCGCTATTGTCCGGATCAGTGGGCTTTGAGATCGTGATCTGCGGCGGAATTCGTGTATTTTGGAAGTTGAGGCCGAGCAGCGCGCGACTGCACGCGGTGTTTGTTGGGTCGCGAGAGCGGGCTAAAGTTATTGTGGGCAGTGCGGCCATGCTTGTGGCTTGTGCTACAGCGAGGATTTGTCGTCGTCTAAGTCTCAGCTCGTCGAACGTAAAAATGAAATAAATCACGCGTGCTGCGTAACTGCAATTTCATAACCCGTGTTGTATTTTTGCGCCGCTAAAAGCGTCAACAATTTGGCGGGAGAGGGCGCTTTCGGTGTTTGGACTGCGCCTTTATTCCCGTAGCTCTGCCATGCTGCCGCATGGACAAGCGGAGAGGAAGCAGTGTCGAGAAGCATTGTTGTAATGGCGGAGGGCTGGGATTTGTGCTTTACGGCATGATTTTCTGACAGTTAAAAACTTCTCCTGAGCCGATTATATACTGCATTCTCCGAGATCGTGAACGCAATCAAGCTAGTGAGTAGCACGTTCATAAATTAATAAGGGTTTCTTTTATAAGGGGGTGTGTATGAGCAAGGCCCGTCAATGCGTCTGCAGCCTGGTCTCAAGGGGGAGGCGGGGCGAGCTCAGGACGTGGCGACAAGCTTTCTGGGAAATGTAGTGCATGACTTGTAATCAAACTTCAAAACATTAGTGGTATTGTCGGAGTTGTTTATTCGTGGTTGGAATTTAAGTAGGATTGCTAGAAATAGTACACGGTTTTTTTTTTTTATTCTGATAGGCTTTTCATGGTCTGAGAGACTTTTGTTTACTTTCTTTTTAGTCATTTTTTGCACGAAATGTGAAGTAGACCTGTGCTGTGGTCAGGATGTTTTTTGAGGAAACAAATGCTTTTGTTTTGGTTTGATTAAAGGGAATTTTCATTTGGTGTTCTTGTACACAGTTTCAAGTGTTTCAGTTACTAGATAAACTAATATGTGCAATCCCTGGGGACATGGTGGTTGCAGTGCCCTATAAGGACTAAAATGTCCCTTGACCAATGTCCACCCAAATGTTTGCTTCTTGTACATAAGTCTATAGTGCATTTTTACTTTAAATAAAATAAATTAATGGGCTTGTATTAACCCTGGAAAACCCAGACCACCCTATCATAATAGGAAAAAATATCTCCATTGGCTAAATGATGATGCAGACTTGAACACAAAAACAGGTGGGTTTTTTTTTTTTTTTTTTTTTTTTTTTAATTGACCCTTTCCTACTCTGTGTTATGAAATGGCCCTTATAAGCCCTTCTGGGATGCCCACTAATGTCCACCAACCAATGAGTGGGTTGAATATAAGGGTGAAATAAAAGTTAGGGTCAAATATGACCCCAGGGATGCTACAGGGTTTAAATTTTTTAAAATTATTTTAATGTGTGTAGACTTGCTTATTTGTCTTAGTTAATGCTGCATGGGTTTGCAATGAATCTAGGGTCTATTTCAGGAATCCTGAGTGTGAGGAGGAAATGCACACTAGATGTGACACCACTCCATCATAGGGCACCATACACACATTCACTGATGCATGGGGCAAGTTATCCTAGCCAGCTATAGACGTGTTTTTACGAAGTGGGAGGAAACCCATGTGAGCATTTAAAGAATATGCAAAACACCATATGGACAGCTACCTGAGCTCAGGATGAAGAAAATCGCAGCAGCAACATTTCTCTGGGTTAATGATTGGACCCATCAGAATGCATACAGGATGCTTTCTGGCTTCTGCTTCCCAAACCTTGGGCAACTGCAGAAAATGACATTTGACGACACATGGAAAACTAACACATACTTGGAGTAAGAAACAACGTTATTGTGATGTAAAGAATTATACATTTAAAGCAGTGTTTTCTTTTTGAAATTGTAATGTATGTTAATATAATTTTGCTTCTGACTTGGCAGAATAATTGTGATCAGTAATCAGCATGGGTGGCATCACCAAGCAGCTTGCTGCTTGATCCTGAGCTCAGGTTACTGCCTGAGCAGTGGTTCTGTGCACATTCTCCCCATATTTCTGTGGTTTTCCTCCCGGTTCTCTGGTTTCTTCTCACCTAAAAACATTTTAGTGGATGGATTATCTGAGCTAAATTACTCCTATATTTGAACATGAATTAAGTTTAGTTCATAGCCAGAATGTGCCATGACAGTATGTGTGCATTCGCACATTTTATGGCCACATACCATCATATGGCATCTCTCATTTTGATGCCATTGGCTGTATTATGTGCACATGGATTTGGTTATGACAAATCAAAAGGTTCTCCTGAAGCTCTTGCCTGATTGGCTTAATGCGCCAAGGCTGCAGCACAACCATCATACACTGCACAATTGCCACAGAGCTCTTTTTTGCTGCTTAGGATCTAAGGAAGTTTTTTTTATTGTTTTGTTTTTTTTAATCAAAATATCAAAAGATGCAAAGGAAATTCAATTAAGGATTTGATTTTCTTTCATTTGAATGTCACTGACCAGTATAAGCAGTGTTTACAGGGTTTTTTTTATCTTGGTGATGAGCTTGACAGCTTAAGTTTTACCTAATCTATCTATTAATTAAATACCAATTTGAGTGTTCTTAGTACTTTAGTAATACTTTCCATTGAACTGTTGTACTTTTGTTCCATGTTGATGAATGGGACTGTAATAAGTCATCTATTTTAGCAGAAATATTACCCGTACCAAATTCTCTAGGTGATTTCAGTATGCTTGTTTGTGTGCATAACTGTAAGATTTGTGGTTAATACACAGGCCACAGGTGATCTGAGAGACTTTAGGAGCATTTTGTTTACATAGACATTTTAAAATCACTCCCAGGATCTTTTAGGAAATATGTTTTTAAGCTCACAGTTAAGATTGTTGTGCACATATTTCTATTTTTTTAGGGGTATTGTGAAAACATAACATTTTATTCTTGTATAATTAATTATTCTTCATTCAACAAAATGGTGCCATTCTACCAAGATTTTGTATTTGTCAATGGATAAACTATTGTCTTTTTCTCCAGTTTAGCAAACATCCCCCTCACACCAGAGACGGCAAGGGACCAAGAAAGACGCATTCGCAGGGAGATTGCAAACAGCAATGAGCGCAGGCGCATGCAGAGCATCAACGCTGGCTTCCAGTCCCTGAAAACACTCATACCACATAGTGATGGAGAGAAGTTGAGCAAAGTGAGTCACATTCTGTATTAAAAAAAAACAGTATGCACAAGTAAAAGTGGATGAATTCAGATGTTGCGATCATGTAGTTTGATGCAATGAATGATGATAAGCTTGATTATAGATTTTGTATTTGGTTAATTATAAAGTTATTGGACAGTGCGCTCACATGCAAAAACCATTAATGTACCGGTCAACACAACAGGATACACAACAAATTTTCATTCCCACTGAATGTTCCGTAATGGTAAAGTAACAGGTGTCATGAATCCCCACCTGACTGTATTTAATGGGATGTTATGGAGCCTGTGCAAAACATGAGATCAGATCCGACCAGATATTACAATTTGAGTTATATTTTCTGATTTCTTTTTTTGTTGTTGTTTTACATTTGCCACCAGTGAAATCTGTAGCTGGCAGTAGTTCCATCACAATTTCACTGCATCATCATTTAGGTCCAGTGATTCCACACACATGGGCTGCATCCTAATAATCATTCCATCTTATCTATATAGTGCACATAAAGCAGTATGGCATCATCTGCAGGGTATTATAATGGTCAGTAGGCATTTAATAGTAGTCAAACAGTACCTGATTCATTGTATGCATTAGTAGGCAAACATAGCAGAACGTAGTCTATTAAAGTAAGGGTTGGGTAGTAGGTACTTTTTCAAGGTTAATGAACATTGAGTATTTGGATTCAGCCATAGACTTTGGCAGGTGTAACTTTTAGATTTTCTGATCCATTTTAGCAAATAAGTATGATGAACGAGAATATTCTATGAGCAAAAGATAAATAACATGATGAACTATATCCGTAAAAGGAACTTTTGTTGTGTTGGAGTGACTGGCCAAAGACTTTTAATTTTATTTTTGGAAATAACAGAAACGAATAGAACATCATTTTTTATTATCTGAAATCATGGACTCAAAGCAAATTCTGATTTTCTTCCATTTTTGTAAGTTAAAAAATGAGACTGTAAACATGCAGAATATTCTCGTTCATCATACTTATTTGCTAAAATCTGGTGAGTGGAGCAAATTCCAAAATGATCCGAAATCGCGTGCAGTAGATAACTTTTATGCCAGTGGATAATGCAGACCCTTTCTACCACCACAAGCAAATAAATGGCTTTCAGTGTCGGTGGGATTGGGGTATAAGAGTCTATTCTCGACCTCTCAAGATCCAATGAATTAAGATAAAACTAGCCATAGTATATTGACCTGTATGCCAAATTGCAATGTTAATTTGTTTAATGTACAAAACACACATTTTAATGGTTTATAATTGTATAGACTTAATATTGTGGAATGGCTGAGAGACAAGTTGGTTCCTGTTCTCACTTACACTTGAAACCAGAAGTTTAAATACAGTGACATGTAAAAGAGACACAACCTTATTTTTCTTACTGTCTGACATTAAATCAGGCAAAACTTTTCCTATTTTATGTCCGTTAGGATTACCAAAATCATTTCTATTTGCTAAATGTTGGAATAATGAGAGGAATTTTTATTGCTTTCTTTAAAGTCAGAAGTTTACATATACCAAGGTTACTATGCCTTTAAACAATTTGGGAAAGCCCAGATGTCATGGCTTTGGAAGCTTCTGATAGGTTAATTTTAATTGACACCACTCAAGTTAATTGGAGGTACACTTGTTGATGTATTTTATGGTAGCCTCAAACACATTGCTTCCTTGTGACATCATGGGAAAGTCAATAGAAATCAGCCAAGATATCAAGAAGAGAATTGTGGGCCTCCACAAGTCTGGTTCATCCTTGGGTACAATTTCCAGATACCCGAACGTACCACATTCATCTGTTCAAACAATTGTACACATGTATAAAAGGAAGGAGACAGGTTCTGTGTCCCAGAGATGAAAGTGTTTTGGTGCGAAATGTGCGCATCAGCCCCAGAACAAAAGAAAAAGCTGTGGTGAAGATGCTGGCTGAAGCTGGTAAGTGTGTCGTCATCCACAGTGAAACGAGTCCTGTACTAACATGCGCTGAAAGGCCACTTGGCGAGGAAAAGGCCATTACTCCCAGAGCAAAATTTAATAAAAAAAAAAAGCCAGATTACAGTTTACAAATGCACACAGGGACAAAGACTTTAATTTTTGGAGCAATGTCCTGTGGTCTGATGAAATTTAAATTGGACTGTCTGGCCATAATGACCCTTGTTACATCTGGAGGAAAAAGGGGGAAGTTTGCGAGCCTGAGAACACCATCCCAACTGTGACATATGGGGGTGGCAGCATCATGTTGTGGGGGTGTTTTGCTGCAGGAAGTGACTGGTGCACTTCACAAAATAGATGGCATTATGTGGAAATATTGAAGCAACATCTCCAGACATCAGCCAGGAAGTTAAAGCTTTGGTCCAAATGGGTCTTCCAAACGGACAATAACCCTAAGCATACCGCCAAATTAGTTACAAAGTTGCTTAAGGACAACCATGTCAATGTTTTGGAGTGACCATCACAAAGCCTTGATCTCAATCCCATAGATAATTTGTGGGCAGAGCTGAAAAGACACGTGTGAGTAAGATGGTCTACAAACCTGACTCGGTTACACCTGTTCTGTCAGGAGGAATGGGCCAGAATTCCAGCAACTATTGTGAGAAACTTGTGGAAGGATGCTTTTGACCCAAGTCATATAGTTTAAAGGCAGTGCTACCAAATACTAAGGAAATATATGTAAACTTCTGACTTTGGAGAAAGTAATACATTCTCTAAAAAATTTCTCTCATTATTCCAACATTTAGCAAATAGAAATGTTTTTGGTAATCATAGCTGACTTAAAACAGGAAAGGTTTTGTTTGATTTATTGTAAGAAACAAGGCTGTGTCCTTTTTTTTAATGCAGTCTAAACTTCTGGATTCAGCTGTATGTTATAACCATGATAAACAGCCATTCTCAGTAGCTTCACCCCCCCCCCCCCCCCCCACTCAACTGTATTGCATAAACTCTTCTGTCGTGAAGACTTCCTTGTGCTGGTAAACTTTACAACAGTTACTGTTACCAAAGTGATAAGTAAGGGTTTTTTTTTTCTATAAAAGTTAAATAAATAACACCCAACAAAAAAGTGGCATCAAGTTGCCTATCCCTTGCAATAACTGTATCAAGCAAGGAAGCAACAGACAACCAAGTTTTTGCAGCCTTCTTTTGTGATGCTTAAGGTTTGTACAGCAGCTTCTTTTAGTTGTTGGTGCTCCATTGGGTTAAGGTTCAGTGATTTGGATTGGTCTGTCTAAAACATTCTGACAGTTTGTTTTGGGTCCTTGTCTTGCTGCCTAGTGAAGCTCCTAATTAGATTGTATTGTATTTCTTTGTAAATTCTGCTTCTATAGACTAACAAATACATTTTGCAAATACAGTCATGAGTCACATCATCGGTAGAGATTAGTGAGCTCATTCCAGAAGCAACCAGCAAGGCCAAGCTATGACTGTACTTTCATCATGTTTGACCTATAAGCTTATGTTTTGGATCATGACCAGATCCTTACATTCTAGAGTGTAGACACTTTAGTCTTTCCATCACATTGTTAAAGGATAATCTTGGTTCAAGAACTGGGGGGGCTCATCTTTGGGTTGTGGGGGTTTTTTTTTGTTTGTTTTTGTTTTGTTTTATTTAATTTTTTGTTTTGTTTTTTGCAAATTCCAATCTGGCCTTCGGATTCTTACTGCTGATGAGTGGTTTACATCTTTTCATATGGCCTCTTTTTCTATATTTCTAATATCATAGTCTTCTTCACATTGTGGATTGTGATCCCTTCACCCCCAGTGCGGAGGTTGATGTCACTGACTGGTTTTGATTTGTTATTCACAGCTCTCACATTATCAACTGCTGCTGTTTTCCTTGAAAGACCTCTTTGGTGTCTGGTTGTTAATGGCCCATTCCTTTTTTTTTCTTTCTTTTTTTTTCTTTTTTCTTTTTTTTTTTTTTTGATGACATTTCAGATTGTTGGGGCAGGGGGTAGCTCAGAGGGTTAAGATGTTGGCCCACTGATCGGAAGGTTGGGAGTTCAAATCCATGCACCACCAAGCTGCCACTTGAGCAAGGCTCTTAACCCGCAACTGCTCAGTTGTATAAATGAGATAAATGTAAGACGTTCTGATAAGAGCGTCTGCCAAATGACTGTAATGTAATGTTATATTAGCCGTGTCCAGTACTTGTACAATGGCTCAGCAGGAGTAGGGAATGCCAGTTGAACCTGGTATAAGTACATGCATAGTCTTGGTTCAATAGCCCTTACATTGCTGGAGGTGTGTTTTGAGCCATTGCCCTGTTAAAGCAAAGCAGATGGAATGTGTGTTTGTGTAGAATGCTGTGGTAGTGATGCTGGCTAAGTGTGCCTCTGACTTTGAATAAATCACCAACAGGGTGACCTGCAAAGCACCCCCAATCCATCACACATCCTCCATGTTTCATGTTGGGAACCACATAAGCAGATGGCATCTGTTTCCCTTTTCTGTGTCTCAAAAAAACACAGTGGTTGGAACCAAAAGTCTCACATTTGGACTTATCAGACCAAAGTTCAGATTTCCACTGGTCTAAAGTCTGTTTTATTTCTTGTTTTGTTTCCTAACAATTCTCTTATTGCCATCCCTCAGTAGTGGTTTCTTTGCTGCAATACAACCATCATGGCCTGATTCACACAGTCTCCTCTGAACAGTTTATTAAAGTGTATCTGCTACTTGATCTCTGTGAAGCATTCACATATGATCTAATCCGAGATGCTGGTATTGGTGATTTCTGAGGCCGGTACCTCTAATGAACTTGTCCTCCTTAGCAGAGGTAAATCTTGGTCCTCCTGTCCTGGGACAGTCATCATGGTGGCTAGTTTCATCATATCTTTTGATGGGGTTTTTGTTGCCTCTATCTATCTATCTATACATAGTGATCCCTCGCCATATCGCACCTCAAATTTCACGTCTTCACTCTATCGCTGGTTTTCATTTAAACTGGTCTAATATTGCGGCTTTTCTGCTGGTTTGCGGGCTTTTTCTGGTAGAGTACATGCTTCCTAATTAGTTACCCAATCAGAGCGCGTGGCTAATTAGTCACCTGGGTGCTGACTGACTAAGCGAAGAGCATCATTCCGGTTTGTGTACGCCAACATCTCGTGTCTCACTCATTCAGCGTCAACATATTTTGCTGAGCTTTTTATGGGTTGTAAAGCCCTTTATGTCCCAGAAGCTATCTATGTCTTCTACTTCTTCCAGGACCACTCTCAAGCCCCGACGGAAGATGCCAACAATCGGCGAAAAGGTAAAACTTTTGGACATGTTAAAAGAAAGGACCAGGACCGCTAAGAAAGGACCGCTGTAGGACGCCATTACAGCATCAACGAGTCCATGGTTCACTACATAAAGAAGGCTGAAAAGAAGATAAGAACTATGGCCGCAGTGTCTCTATAACCAGGGCGGCAAACAAGTAGTAAGCGTGCGGAATAAGACTGTGGTCCGGACGGAATCTGCTTTAGGACTCTGGAATGAGGACTGCCGGAAGAAGAACATCCCTGTGGACACCCATATAATCTTAGAGAAGGCCAAGAAGCTTCATGAAATGTTTGTGGATGGCGGGGATGAGCTGGAGGATGACCCTTAATCTGGAACTTCTGCGGATTCCCCCAGCAAGAAAAGTGACTTTGCCGCCAGCGAGGACTGGTTTGATAAATTCAAGAAGCAGTTCAACTTGTCCAGCGTAAGTCTCCATGAAGAGGCTGACTCCGCGGACAAAGCCGCAGCAGAAATTTGTCGGCAACACCTTCAAGAACATCATTAAAGAAGACGGATATCGGCCAGAGCAGGTGTTCAATATGGACGAGACGGCCCTATTCTGGAAACGGACGCGCTCTCGTACCTTCATCACAAAGGAGGAGGCAAGAGCTCCGGGCTTTAAGGCTTATAATGACCATGTCACGCTAGTGGTGATGTGGCAATGCTGCTGGCTTTTTGCTTAAGCCTGGGCTCATTTACAAGTCCAAACACCCCTGGGCCCTGAAATACAAGTATAAGAACCTGTTTCCTGTCTACTGGATGCACAACTTGAAGACCTGGATTATGAAACTCCTCTGAGGGATTACTGGTTTCACCAATGTTTCATCCCAGAGGTAAAGATCTATCTGGCAGAAAGAGCCTTGAGTTCAAAGTGCTTTTGCTGCTGGACTATGCCGGAGGTCATCCCATGGATCTTTCCTTCCAAGGGGTGAAAGTAGAATTCTTGCCGTCAAATACGACGTCACTGATTCAGCCAATGGATCAAGGGGTTATCTGGGCCTTCAAGGCATTGTACACTAAGAATGCCCTGTAATGCATGGTTAATGCCATGGAAACGGACGAAGACTTTTCCTTGAAGGTCTACTGGAAGAATTGCACCATCGCATCGTGCCTGGTAAATGTACAGAGAGCAGAGAAGGACATGAAGGAGACTGTCAATGCCTGCTGGAAGAAATTGTGGCCAGAAGTTGCCAATAGATATGAGGGCTTTTCTGCCAAAGGAATTCATCACCCTGTGGTTGATAAGGTAGTTAGGCTGGCAAAGCTGCTAGGAGGAGAAGGCTTTGACCTGACGTCCAACGATGTCATTGAGCTACTCACAAACACTGAAGATCTGGCTGAAATGACTAGGTCAGTGAGCGAGGGAGAGAAAGAACAAGAGGAGGCTCAAGAAGAAGGAGAAGAACAAGGCCTAACTCTCGAGTGCCTCGCCACCATTTTACAGTTAACTAAAGAGCTTCATCAGTTGAAGAATGATTTGCTCTTTGCAGTACAGAAATGCTTGATGGCGCCACAGAATTGTATTTAAAACCTGCTAACTCATGAAAAGACAGCACCAGCAACTGCATATCGTGATGTTCTTTACCAGGGAAAAAATAAATGTTTTAAAAACTGTTTTGTGTGGGGTTTTTTTGTGTAAATTAAACTACTCAAATGTGTAGTTGTTGTTCGTATACTGTGTCAACTGTGTTTACTCTACATACGGTACATAATTTCAATGAATCTTACTCAATATCTAAGAGAATATAAAGGGTTTATGCTGTATAACTGTGCAGGCAATGGTTGTAAGAGTGAGGGAGGGTTTATAAAGGCTTAAAATTTTATATATAATATAAAATCGTTATTACATGGTCGCTACTTCGTGGATTTTCACTTTTCGCGGTGGGTTCTGGAACCTAACTCCCACGATAAGTGAGGGATGGATGTAAAATATATATAATATTATTATACACACACACACACACACACACACACACACACACACAGAGTGTGTACAGGTCCTTCTCAAAAAATTAGCATATTGTGATTAAGTTCATTATTTTCTGTAATGTACTGAAACATTAGACTTTCATATATTTTAGATTCATTACACACCAACTGAAGTAGTTCAAGCCTTTCATTGTTTTAATATT
>JAQMCW010000008.1:12908762-12924540 GCA_030068335.1 Chrysichthys cranchii | reverse complement strand
CAGAGAAGTAATTTCACTGTGTCACGCTATGCTGTGCTGTGGTGTGTTTCACGTGTGATGAACACTAGTATACATTATCTTAAACAAGCTCCAGTTAGTCCAGAATGATGGGTTCCACTTTGAGTCTGGTTCCTCTCAAGGTTTCTTCCTCTTGTCGTCTGAGGGAGTTTTTCCTTGCCACTGTCGCCACAGGCTTGCTCATCAGGGACAGGCATATATCTATATATTTATATATATGCATTTATGGATATGTTTATTGATTTAATAAGTCTTTAATTGGACATTATGTATTGTAAAGCTGCTTTGCAACAATGGTCTGTGTTAGAAGTGCTATACAAATAAAATTGAATTGAATTGAATTGAATACACCTATCTCTCTCTCTGTAATGTGTGGACTGCTAGTCTGGGCACTCCAGTACATTGCACATGCAGTAAAGAGCCGGGCTGTATAGACACACTAGGTTAGGGGCGGGTGCCACTCCCTGTACTTTTGTACAGGTGTTTTGTTTATTTATTTGCTTTGGCGCCTGTAAGGAGGGAGCCGGAGTCAGCCGGCAACCACCCATCCAGATCCCCGGAGTTTTAGCCGGGTGTTCTGGTTTACTCCCTAGGTTCTGCAGCACACCTGTTCCACATTACAGACATTATATAAACACCACCAGACGCCCTTGAATCGGCGTCCGTTCACCCATGCACTACGCTCAGTCGGTCTATTGTTTTATTAGACTCTCTCTGATTTTGCTGTTTGTCCTGAAATAGGAAAGACGCGCTTTTGATTCCAGCGCGCCTTCAGCCTCCATATCAAAGGACTGAGCTTCAACCTGGTTCCTACCCAGCCTTCCACCTGGAATAATCCTGGGAGGATTATTGAACTTCCTTTAAAGTTTAGGTTTATCCACTAGCACTGCACACACTAGGGAAGTGGTTATTTCACTAATCTGTAAATAAACTTCACAGTCAACACTCTCTACGTTTCCGCGTCGTTGCATGCTGACAGCGCCGTCTGTGGTCCAGCAGGGAGAGAGATTGGGGTGGAGGATTTTGGTTGGCCATTTCTATCTGATTGTTCTTTCTTTTCTTCCCCAGCCGATAACTTTGTCAAGTACCATGAGGTGCTATTTTTTCTTTCTCTCTTTCTTTTTTCTCCAATTGTCAACTGCGTAACCTTTCCCTTTCATGTGTGCAATGAATTCCAAGTTTGGTAAAATCATTGTTCTCAGTTCTCGTGTCCGAGTTCATTCTTTCTATCAACCAGTACCTGTTGATAGCATGGAGTATGTTACTCCACGTATTTTCCCTAGACACTGACATCTAAAGGATGTCATATTTCCATCTGCATGTTTTAAAAACAGACCATCCACTTTTTACATGAGCATAAGCATTGTAATATATAGCATTAAAGTGCTCATTGCGTAATTTTTTCCATTAATTTTGCAGTGGTCTCTAGTATGAATGAATGCCCTGTGAGGTGGTTTTGGTGAAAAAAAAATGCTCTGGTGCTCCTGTTTCAGGCTGATCTAGTTTGTATAGTGTATAGTGATGAGTTGAGAATGACAGGATTTCAGCTCTTACTCATGAATATTCATGACATGCAAACGTATCACCTCTGATTGACTAACAGCACTGTGACGAAAATTTCCGTCTCTCCTTTTTAGACCCATGTCCCGCCTTCCCCCATATCACCCTGCACAGCGTCCTAGCCCATTATGCTCCATTGGTTTGCAAATTAATCGCAGCCTTATGCAACAACTTAGTGAAACACACAGCAACTCTAACCCTAGCTAAGGTTT
Organism: Chrysichthys cranchii; assembly: GCA_030068335.1. NCBI lineage: Eukaryota > Metazoa > Chordata > Actinopteri > Siluriformes > Claroteidae > Chrysichthys > Chrysichthys cranchii. The sequence continues at coordinate 12,922,750 of JAQMCW010000008.1, read as the reverse complement.
GTACAGAAAATAAAGCGTGAATCATTTGTGTGTCGTTATAATCCCCCCGACACGGCATACGTGTGTGCGTGCACGTTTGTGAAAGAGAGAATGAGAAAAAGAATATTACGTCCAAGTTATTATAACGAGACATAATTATTTTCTGTACAAATCCCAGCTAGGGCAGGCAGACACACACACACACACACACGTGTGCGCCTCTCTCTTGTGCATGGGCAATGTTCTTCGACCATGATGCTAAGTTGAACATAAGATATTGTTGCTAATATTATAATTCGTGGTTTAATGCTTAGCTTTAGTTAGAAGATGATCAGTCCCTACCCTTGCTCTCCCTGCAGGCTTTCGTGTCTCTGTCAGCTCTCATCAAGGTGAATTCTGGTGGCTCCACATTAGCCTCTTGTATGCAACAGGTTAGCTACGTCTCCATAAAGATAAACAAACTGCTTTCTTGGTAGATATGCTGAGTGGTAAGTGCAGACAACTCATCCATCTTTTCTGTCAGTGCGTTAACATTCCCCATCATTATGGAGACAATCGATGGTTTAATTAAAATGCCTTCGATGGTCCACTAGCTTAGCCTTAGCAACGGCCTTGCACTCCTTAGCTTGGCCAGTTCAACCACGAATTATTATGCTCGAGTATACGAGTATGACTCTTCATATCAAAGTGGGTTTTCCCACAAGAAATAATGGAAACTCAGTTAAAATACATAAAACAATATAACTGCATACCTCATTTGTGTTTCTCAATGATTTTCAATGATTATAGGTTCAACAAGCTAAGTCTCTGGGTAGCAGCTAGCAGGCTAGTGTGGTCCTATGACCACATAGCGAGACCAGTGGGCTCTCCGTGGATTGTTGTCAGGTCTAGGATGCACCAGAGGCAGAAGCGGGCTGCAGATCTGTGCTATGCTAAGGCTAAAGAAACAACCACACAAGCCATCTCTACCGAGCTTGTATCTCACCAATGCCAGATCTCCGGCGCATAAAATGGATGATTTGGAATTACAACTCACTGAAAATCGGGAATTGTGAAATGTTGGTGACTATATGAGTGTGATAGCCTAGCTTGTGTCCATTTCATGCATGCTACCATGGAGAATTTGAACATGCTATTTTGTAACAAAAACCTTGGGTGGAAAAGTTTATTTTTTACTTACAGCCTGTGTGCTGGTGGTTGATCGTCGTAACGGTACAGATCCAGGTTTTAAGAACAACCTCGATGCAAAGCCATTACCATGGGCACCGAAGTTGGAAAAGTCACTGTGGTCGAAATGAAGAAGTAACAGAACAGAATTACAGAAGTAACGTAGCGTTAAACTTTGCTGGTGGTGTTCCAAAGACAAATTCCAACCATTTCTTCCTCAGTTCTACTTCCTTGGGCAAGAAAAGCAATGTTGATATGTTATGGCCACAAATAGCATAGGAACGAACATGTTCCACCATGCTGTTAGCTCCTCTACTCTCAATAGTTAGCTTCTACCTGCTGAGACGGGCTCTGCTCTCTTCTGGCTCCAAAATCAAAACTGTCTTCCCATGGGTGGTCCCAAGCCAAGGTGGGTGAGGCCATGAATACTAATTATCAAATTGCCATCAGTTCGAAGGGCTTTTTCTGATTTGCTCGATTTTCTGTCAATAATCTTTTATTGGCTAATACAATAGGGGTATTTTCACATTTTCCCATGCAGCATGCATATGCAGCTCGGAGTGACCTATCGTATTTCAAAAAGAGCAAGTATTAAATGGTTTCTCATGGAAAAGCCCCTTTAAAGTAAATAAAACTTAATATTTGGTTGTAGCTACTTTGTTTGCTTGGTTTGCAACAGTTACATCAAGTCAGCAACCCACTGACATCAGCAATCTTTGTAAAACCTGAATTCCAGAAAAGTAGGGACTTTCTTTAAATTTGAATAAAATGAAAACTAAAAGACTTTCAAATCACATGAGCCAAAAAAAACAAATAGCTGAATATATACAACCCCAATTCCAGGAAAGTTGGGACATTCTTTAAATTTGAATAAAAGGTAAACTAAAAGACTTTCAAATCGCATGAGCCAATATTTTATTCACAACAGAACATAGATAACATAAATGTTTAAACTGAGAAATTTTAGGAGCATGTTTACCATAGGTTTCCAGCTGCTGAAGAGTTCGTGGTCGTCTTTGACATACTTTCCGTTTAGTGACGTGCCAAATGTTCTCTATAGGTGAAAGATCTGGACTGCAGGCAGGCCAATTCAGCACGTGGACTGTTGTAATGGCTGCAGTTGATAGATAGATAGATCTCTTTATTGTCATTGTTACAAGAACAACGAAATTTAAAGTGCTCTCCCAGCAGTGCAACACTCGACAACAAGAACATATGTACACAGACAATCGAAACACCTGTCAGTATAACAATTCAACCACTTTGGCTTAAGAAAACAAACAAATATCTACACACACACCTACTTCTATCATTCCTTGCATAGCTTATTTCACACATTTTTTTTTAGCAGCATTTAAAGTTGCTATTGAAACTGTGTTTGAGTCTGTTTGTCCTTGCTTTATCTACTCTATACCTTCTACCTGAGAGCAACAGTTCAAAGAGGGAGTGTCCTGGGTGTGAAGTGTCTTTTAAGATATTCTGGGCTTTTTTAAGACATCGGGAGATGTGTAGTTCTTCCAGTGTGGGGAGAGGGAAGCCATCTTCTGTGTGGTGTTGATAACCTTTTGGAGCACTTTCCTCTGAGCTACTGTACAGCTGGTGTACCAAATGCACATGCAGTATGTCAGTATACTCTCGATGGAGGCTTGGTAGAAGGACACTAGCAGTCTTTGTGTGATGTTATTCCTCCTGAGAATTCTAAAGAAGTACAGTCTCTGCTGGGCCTTTTTCAGCAGCTCATAGGTGTTCATGCTCTAGGACAGGTTCTCCTCTATGTGGACTCCCAGAAAGCGGAAGTCTGCCACCCTCTCCACACAGTCCCCGTTGATGATTAAAGGTGGAATTTCTGTCTTCTTTCTCCTATAGTCTATTATAAGTTCTTTGGTCTTTGAAGTGTTAAGGAGAAGGTTGTTGGCTGTACACCATGTCACTCCACCTCTTCCCTGTAGGCAACTTCGTTCTCCCCAGAGATAAGTCCCACCACTGTAGTATGCTACATAAACCCCTGTAGTTCCCTACAGTAAACTTCACTATAGTATTGCTGTTATGAACAGGGGTGCAGTCCTATGTGTATAGGGAGTAGAGCAGGGGACTCAACACACAGCCCTGGGGGGAGCCGGTGCTCAAGCTTAGGGCTGTAGATGTGTAATGTCCCATTCTGACTTTCTGTCTGCTGCCTCGAGAGGAAGCTGCTGATCCAAATACAGATAGAGTGTGGTAGCCCCAGTTCTCCCAGCTTGACCACCAGCTTGTGTAGGAGGATGGTGTTAAATGAAGAGCTGTAATCCACAAAGAGCATCCACACGTAGCTCCCCTGCTGCTCCAGATGTAATAGCGCAGCATAGAGTGCTGTTGTGAGTGCCACTGGTCTGTAGTCATTAAAGCTGGAGATGTGGGGCCTCTTGAGTAAAGGGACTATGATGGAGGACTTTAAGCAGGGTGGAACAATGGACTGTGCCAGTGATCGGTTGAAGATCCTAGAGAAGATTTCAGCCAGCTGATCTGCACATTCCCTAAGCACACGTCCTGGTATGCCATCAGGACCGGCCGCCTTCCTTGGATTGACAGCCCGCAGTGTGCGCCTCACCTCATGTTCTTCAAGAGTGGAGGTCGTGCTACTATGGGCTGTATAATGTAATTGTGCTGCCTCTGGTGCAGTGACCTCGAAGCGGGTAAAAAAGATGTTCAGCTCTTCTGCCAGCACGAGGTCTCCTTCAGCAGCTCCAAGGTTGGTGCTGAAGTTGGCAAGATGCTGGATGCCTTGCCACACCTGCCCGCTGTACTTACTGCCGAGATGATCCTCAATCCTCCTCCTATAGTCCTCTTTGGCCTTTCTGATGCCTCTTTTCAGGTTGGCTTGAGCTGTACCGTAGGAAACTGTATTTCCTGACCTGAAGGCGATGTTCCCGTCCCTCAGTAGCTGCCGAACCTCCCGGGCCATCCAGGGCTTCTGGTTGGGGAAGACCCAGATGCGTTTGTCCACTGTGATGGTGTCTATGCGGTTCTTGATGTAGCACACTACACTGTCTATGAATGTCTCCAGGTCCTGATGTTCAAAGATCTCCCAGTTGGTCCTATCAAAACAGTCCTGCAGTTGCTGGGATGCATCCTCTGGCCATATGGCAACAGTCTTTGTGATGGTGGGAGCAGTTTCCTTAAGAGGGGCATATGCAAGAATTAAAAGCAAGGACAGATGGTCCGATAGTCCCAGGTGTGGTAGTGGTCTGGCCCTGTAGCCCAGTTTGATGTTAGAGTAGACCTTGTCCAGAGTGTTCTCTCCCCTAGTAGCACACTTAACATGCTGGTGAAATTTAGGGAGTTCTGCCTTTAAGTCCACATGATTAAATTCCCCTACTATAATCTGCATGGCATCAGGGTACATGCTCTGCTTGTTGCTAATGCTTGTATGCAAATGTCCGATAGCTGAGTTAGCATCAGCATCCAGTGGTATGTAAACAGCCATTATCATGACTACAGTGAACTCCCTAGGGAGATAAATAGGCCTGCATTTAACAGTCAGATATCCTACATCCGGTGAGCAGTGTCTGTCTATAATCACTGTATTAGTACACCAGCTGTTGTTTACATATATACAGAGCCCCCTCCTGTGCTCTTACCGGAGTCTACTGTTCGGTCATGGCACTATGTAGTGTAGCCTGCTAACTCGATAGCAGAATCCGGCATGGATTGTTGAAGCCAGGTCTCGGTGATGAGCAGAATGCATGCATCCTTGACGCGGTTATTCGCCATGGTCTGTAGCCTCAATTCATCCATCTTGTTTACGAGGGATCTGGCATTCTCTCTCTTCTCTGCAGCCTCGCTTTTTGCTCCTCTCTCTACACCTCCTGCGCATCCTCCCCGCTGGGATAATAATCCATGGCGAGCCAGGGGTCCTCGCTACTTCCACCGGAATCTTGTGCATGTTGAGAAACTCGCTTGTTACGCTCCCTTTGTAACATACTCCGATCTTAAGGAGATCATGTCAGCTGTATATGTTATTCACCCAACAGAGTGTACACAAAACAAGACATGACACATACAAAAACATCCATACATAGCACTGACCGGTGAGACACTGAGCTGCTGCAACTGTGTGTGCCACCATCTTTATCCCCCTATGTGTATGTGGTTTTGCATTGTCCTGCTGAAATACACAAGGCCTTTCCTGAAATAGACGTAGTCTGGAGGGGAGCATATGTTGCTCTAAAACCTTTATATACATTTCTGCGTTAATAGTTCATTCAAAAACATGCAATCTGTCCATACTGTATGCACTTATGCCCCCCATACCATCAGAGATGCTGGCTTCTGAACTGAACGCTTATAACACGCTGGAAGGTCTCCCTCCTCTTTAGCCCGGAGGACACGGCGTCCATGATTACCAACAAGAATGTCAAATTTGGACTTGTCTGACCATAGAACACTTTCCACTTTGAAACAGTCCATTTCAAATGAGTCTTGGCCCACAGGACACTACAGCACTTCTGGAGCATACTCAAATATGGCTACCTTTTGGCATTTTCGAGATTTAGTTGGCATCTGCAGATGGCACGGCGGATTGTGTTTACTGATAGTGGTTTCTGGAAGTACTTCTGGGCCCATTTAGTAATGTCATTGACACAATCATGCCGATGAGTGATGCAGTGTCGTCTGAGGGCCCAAAGAACACGGGCATCCAATAAAGGTCTTCAGCCTTGTCCCTTACGCACAGAGATATCTCCAGGTTCTCTGAATCTTTTAATGATGTTATGAACTGTAGATGATGCGATTTGCAAAGCCTTTGCAATTTGACATTTATGAACATTGTTTTTAAAGTATTCCACAATCTCTTTACGCACTCTTTCACAGATTGGAGAGACTCTGCCTCTCTAAGACATCCCTTTTATAGCTAATCATGTTCCAGACCTGATATCAATTAACTTAATTGTCCCTAGATGTTCTCCCAGCTGAAATGTTCTTGATTTTTTCATCCTTTTGTTGCCCCCATGCCAACTTTTTTTGGACCTGTAGCAGGCATCAAATTTGAAATGTGCTCATTTAAGTGAAATTTCCCAGTTTGAACATTTGCTATGTTATCTATGTTCTGTTGTGAATAAAATATTAGCTCATGTAATTTCTTTTACACAAGCTAATATTTTATTACTTTTTTATTTTATTGTACTTTGTACAACAGTTCCTTTCAGTAGGGGATTTATCTCTTCAGTCTCCTCTTCAGAAGGTGATTGATTGGCAGTTTAATAACTTCCACTTTTTTTTTTACTGTGAAGATGTCCTTTGTTGTGTTGGCAGTATGTTTTGGCTCATTGTCTTGTTGCATGATGAAATTCGATCAATTCGATTCAATGTAAAAAATTCACAAGTAAAAAATTATTTTTCTGCTCAGAAAATTTATACATTCATCATTCAGAAAATAAAAGCGTGGGCGCTTATGGAATGGTTGTTGATTAAGGAAAAGCACCCACGTTTTTATTTTCCAAGTGATGAATGTATACATTTATACTTTTTAGTACACTCTTTATAATGAATATAAGCATTTTTTTTTAAAGGGGTCATTGCATTGTTTTTTCATTAATTTTGCAGTGGTCTCTAGTAAGAATGAATGCCCTGTGAGTCAGTTTTGGTGGGAAAAAAAATGCTCTGGTTCTCCTGCTTCAGGCTGTTCTAGTTTGGCGGAATAGTGGGTCGTGGTGGGGGGGGATTTCAGCTCTTACTCATGAATATTCATGACATGCAAACATATTGTCTCTGATTGGCTAACAGCACTCTGACCCTCCCTCCAGTGAGGGAAACCTTGGGTGGAAAAGTTTATTTTTTACTTACAGCCTGTGTGCTGGTGGTCGATCATTGTGACGGTACAGATCCAGATTTTAAGAGCAACCTCGATGCAAAAGCACTGCTGTAGGCACCAAAATTGTAAAAGTCACTGTTGTCAAAATGATTAGAATACAGAACTAATGAAGCCTTATACTTTGCTGGTGGTGTCCCAAAGACAAATTCCAACCATTTCTTCCTCAGTTCTCATTCCTTGGGCAAGGCATGCAATGTTGATGTGTTATTGCCACTAATAACACAGACACGAACATGTTCCGCCATGTTTTTTAACTTGCTGTTAGCTCCTCTACTTCTACCTGCTGAGACGGGCTCTGCTCTCTCCTGGCTGCAAAATCAAAACTGTCTTCCTGTGGGTGGCCCCAAGCCAAGGTGGGTGAGGCCATGAATACTAATTATCAAATTGCCATCAGTTCGAAGGGCTTTTTCTGATTCGCTCGTTTTTCTGTCTATATTCTTTCTATGGCTAATGCAGACAATATAGGGGTTGAAGAACATTTTTACATGCAGCATGCATATGCAACTCGGACTGACCTATCGTATTTCAAAAACAGCAAGTATTCAACGGTTTCTCGTGGAATAACCCTTTAAAAAGTTTATTTTTAATATATTTTTATTTTCTACTTTTTAGTCTTGAATGAATCTTGTAATTGATTTTGTAATCACTAAAAACCCAAAGCCAAAAGATGCTTCCTGTCAAGAGTTAGAGTGGGAACTAACTAACTTGCTAAGTAACTTCCATGGTTTTTTGGACCAACAGCCTGACTAAAGCAGTCTTTCTAAAAATGGTTTTTGGTGTATTGTTTGGGGATGGCCAGGCCTACACAAGTATAGGGCATATTGCCAAGGCAGGTTGATACTGGGAAGCAGTAGAGCCAAAAAACCCAAAAAGCGATTATAATATGTCCACCGTGTGAATATGAAATTAGATGGCGCTGTTGGTTCCTTGCATTGATCACATCTAACTGTTACCAGCCCCATCTATTGGTGAAACATTAAACTATTTTCCCTTATAGACCATTTGATTACTTAATTATGGTCGATTAAGTGAGTTATTTATACTTTAATTATTGAATATTGTATTGCCATCAGAAGCAACCAAGTATGCAATGTTTGAAGGAAATTGGATCATGGGAAGTGAGTTAAAAACTGATTACAAAATTGGAACCAGACAGACAAAAAACATATACACATTGTTTCCCAATACCCATTAATCACAACTGTAGCTGTAGTAATACTATTATTATTACCACGGTGTATTATATTGCACACTTCCTTAATATTGAAATATATTAAATATACTAATTCTATATACCAAAATGTATTATATATACTAATTGAATTTCTAAGCTGTATTCAGAATATAGATATTTAAAATATATTTACAAATGATCAGCACTGGTTCGATGAACTGGTGTGCACCAGCCTATGTATTGCATAATTATATAATTGTATGATTGTTCGTTTGACCAGCAGGTGTCTCTAGTGAGCAAGAAAGCCTTGAGAAATTAACCACTTCTCAACATGACTGGCTGGAGAGCTTCCGTATTTCAGGAAGCTTCATCTGGCCATCACTAATAATTACTTTTGAACATGAGATTGAATGGGATTGTTTCATTCTGAACACAGCTATATCCCCAATTACAAAAGGGTGCGCACACGTACGCAGCCAGGTTACTTTTTTCCCCCCTAAAATGTTTGAGTGTTTTTTACTTAATTTTTATACATTGTAATTTCACGAGGGTGGAAAAAGTTCTGACATGATTTATCATGGCTTCATTTTTTTACTTCATAAAAACCTTACATTTTAACAGGGGGTGTATACTTTTTATATCCACTGAATTTCTTTAATTATCTTAGAAATCTAAATTAATCAGTTTGGGTTTACTGTATCGTCATGTATAGAAGAACATAGTTAGGTTTTATTTTGGCTTCAAAACATTAACCTTGCATTTGCTCATTAAAGTAAAAACACAAATAAATGGACAATAAAAAGAATGACTTCAATTTTAAGATAAGTCATTGTGAATGCACTATGTGGTGGTGGTTGGCCCAATATTAAAAGTTGTATAAAAGCCTTCACTTCTTGTCCACCAGTGCTGAAGCTACAGTACTATTAAACTATTCACTCTAAAATTCATCAAAATCCAAAATACAACAAATACAATGGTGAATATCAATTTGAACAGTCTTTTACACATTTTCTATTTTGACTATAGTCAGTTGGGTATCATGCACAGAAATAGGTTCAGAAGACGACTGACTTGAAGACCGGCAGGCTTGAAAGGATCTGTCTGTGGAGGGTGAGGCAATTTCCACTGACTTGCTGTCTATTCCTGCATAAGTGTCTGTGTGAGACTGTGTGTAGCTGCCTATCTCAGGTGTGAATGATTGTGTGTGAGACTGTGTAAATGGTGGTGAGTGTGTCCGGTTGAATGAAAGAGAGTCAGAAGTTTGAAAACCATTTATGGCAGTAGAGCTGAGACTGTCCAGAGAAAATGTCTCGATGTTATCAAGAGTGGATCCATCAATTTCATTGTACCTGGATTGGGCTTGGCTGCACAAACTGCTGCCTTGGCTGGGGGTGAAAGTGCTCTGGCTGTAAGAAGCTGAGGACAATGGGCAAGACGGCATTGTGGGAGTTGTACTGTGCTGAAATGCACAGGGTCCCTGTTTAGACACTAGTTTCTGCAAGGTGCTGAGTATCTGTTTTTGGACTTGTGTCTGCTGGCTCTGTTCCCTCTCCAGGCGACCCTGCTGCTCTACCATCATCCTGAGAGCCAAGCCAAGGCTGCGCACTTCAGAAGCTAGAGACTTAACCTGTTCCTGCAGTGCACTTAGTGGTCCAGTGTCCACATTGCTCTGCTGGCTTGGAGGGGACTGCTGCTGACTGGTTGGAGCCTGCGCCCTTATAGATGAATTCTGTGGCCCAGTACTGGAAGGGCCTGGCACAGGAATCCGAATGCCAACACGGGGTGACTGTTCTGTAGAACGGGTGGGCATATTTGCCCGTTGCTGGAATCCTTGCCGAAAAAGGTTGGTCCCTGGGTTGAGCCCTCTCTGCAAAATGTAAATTTGTTTTACAAGTTTGAACTGCATTTGTTCCAATATGAGACATCAGAGGCAATGCTAATATGGTGATACAAGATGTCTTTACTCACCACAGGTCTGGTAGACGTGGGGTTGAATGAGGTTGTTTGAGGTAACATGACCTTCCTTCCTTCCGAGTAAGGAAAACCTGACTGATCTCTTCTCACTAATGACACACTCTGTTGAGCAGATTGAAGGCCACTGTCCCGTACCTTAAAGAAAATCTTAAGTTTACCATGGGTTATATTATTTATTACTTGTAACACTCTTGCTGAGTTTTATGTTATTTAATGCTAGAAACATAACAAAATCCACTATGAAATCCACTGAAATGAAATTTCAACAATTTCTATGACTGTCACCCTACCCCAGCACCACAGTCACCCACGTTTAAAAAAGCTAATTCTTCCCTATCACACAACAGCAAAGGGGTTGAAGGCTAACACATGCTTCCTCTAAGAAATAAGAAACCAGCCAACCACATCTTTTTGAAAAGGAGAGAGTAATGCATTCTTTCCTACCCAGAGAGCATAACAAATCTTACTCTCTATACACTCAGCCACAGATGTATGTGGCACAAATGGGATTCAAGATGATTGTTCAACAGAAAAGTGTTTGCACTACTTGGGAGCCTGCATGAATACTGATGGTCATGGAAGGTCACCTACACTGTGTAATACTGACTAAACCTACAACATATAATACATGTCTAATGCTACAATACAACTCTGGATTAAACTGGATTAAAAGGATGCTCACACAAGTCATGTGTGAATATATGTGTGTGCACTTGTGTGTCAGGTGGTCAGTAAAACCTTTTATGCACACTTAGTGGCAAGTGGCTACTTAAATATGCAGTGACATTTGTAAACATTGAAAACAATGTAAAAACAATTTGATACCTAATCACTTACAAAAAGTCCCTAATCTGGTCAACAATCTGACTATGATAGACACTTGGCCATTGTGCCTTTATAAAAAAATTACTGGAATCTTCTGGTAAAAGTCCAGTAACCAGGCTTTACAATTTTCCAATACAGAGAGTCCCCGATTTACGGCGGAGTTCCGTTCCTATGGGTCAACGTAACATGATTTTAGCCATTAGTCAGAATTCACACACTGTACAACACTGTATAATGTTAAAACAGCCTAATACAGCACCTAATACAGCACCCGGATCTCCAACTACATAACAAAAAGAACAAAGAAAAACAACTGCGGTGATTGACGTGGAGAAGGATTCGATTCTGATTGGTCTGTACGTTTTTGCTCAGGGTTTGTATGAACTCTGTCGGGTTTGGTTGAGAGATCAATCCTGCGCTCTGCATTCATTTAAATATCAATGGTGAATGTAAACAAAGCCTCTTTCTAAGACTTTTTAATAAATTTATGGGAGATGGTGACCGACATAACCACGAAAACGCTGTAGGTCGATGACGCCGTAAACCGAAGACTCCCTGTATATTGAAATCTTGATCTTTGTGAAAAAACAATTAGCAATTTACAGTTCTTTCAAGGATCTATGAACCCTGGTGTATCAAACATTATAATTTTCACATACCATTATACTCTTCAAACCACCCCATCTGGCACCAACAACCATGCTACAGTTAAAGTTACAGAGATAACATTTTCCCCTGTTCTGATGTTTGATTTGAGTATTAACTAAACATTTTGACCTGTATCTGCATGATTTTATACATCTGACTGAATAATCGTGCACATTAGCAGAGGTATAGTAAACTAATTCCTGATCATGTTTTTGTTCCCCCAATATTCAGTGAGCCCATGTGAAAACAGAGTGCACTACATACCCTTGCTCTGTGGAACAAAGCCTTGTCCAGGAGCCTTTTACGAGCCACAAGGACTGGGTTTGCTGGTGAGGGTGTGTACCTTCTCCTTGAAAACGTTCCAGCCATTGCTCCTGAGCCATTCCCTGAGCGTACTGTTTGAACGCCATCATGGTGGGTATTCTGTGCCAGTGAGGTGACACTTACAATTCGGACATCCTCATCCTTCCTGTCTCCTTGCTGTGGCTCCTGGCCAGCGGGCCCTGCCCCAGAGGAATGTCCCCTGGGTTCTGGAGCTACCCCACTCTGCCCTGAAGAGTCTGAAGCAGACGAGAAGCCAGCAACATGGGCAGCCTCACGAAGCAGATTCCTTAGTTGCTGCTCGCTCCATCCACCATGTCTCGGTTCACCGAGTCCCATGTCCCTTGATCCCGAGGCTGCTGGGGAGCCACCATTGCCAGACAGGGGAGCATCATTTTGTCTGCCTCTTCCATGAAACTCCTTCAGGAAGAGGTAGATTGCCTGTGCGGATACTTTGATGTTCTCCAGCTCCAGCACAGCTTTGATCTTGCGGAAGCTCAGGCCCGCTTCACGTAGTTCCACCACCTTTCGCTTGGCAGCATCATCCAACCTGCCCATGGCCCCGAAGTCCTTTTGAAGTACACAAAAGTTTAGGGTTTCCGTTAAGGTTCCAGCTAAGACACCACGGTACGTATTACACACGGGTATTTTAACAAAAACATCTCTACATGGACAGTATAACCAACACAATTGTAATAAACACTGGAAAGCATGCTAATGGATTAATTTCTCTTAACGAAGATTAGAAAGATACAAAATAAAGTAAACAGCAGTTTGTAAGCGACCAACGCAATCTTAGCCCGCTGGCTAAAACGGGATACCTTGGTGCCCGTTCGTCAGTTTTAGCTTCTTTACCTGCTCACCTAATGAGATGCCTTGGCTGTTATATATGTATGTGTGCGTGTGTAAGAAAGGGACTCTGTTGCTTATTTCTGCTTTTATAAAATGAGAAATTAAATATATATGTGCCAAAACAAAAAGCTCAGTTGGTGACAAACATAAACAGTCTATCAAAAACGTCGCATGGTATGTGACGTCATCGCGCTGGTTACGCCAACAAAAGGCGACGCTAGGTTTATCGCTAGGACGTGTTGCGCCTCAGTAAGATGTAAGTTTAAAATTTACGCTGCTAGTTACTTCCTTTCAACGTTTGAATAAGCAATTGATTTACAATATTAACTTAATATTTCCTGTAGATTGTTAGCATGAGATAAATGTAAATGTGCTAAACGATATGGTGGGACGTTTTTTTTTTAACCATTCTGACTAATCTGTCCCGCTAGTTTGCTAGCTCGCTGTTTAGCCAAGCTAGATAAGAGTGAAACTAACAATTTATTATAGCTACACATAAATCTGCATTAATAGTGTGCACGCCAAAGAAATGGTATATTGAAATACAGCTTAGTTTGGGTCTGTGCTGCTTTGTGCAATTCGTTTGAGAATGAATGGAAACCGGTCAGCCATGTAAAGCCGTTAGCAAGTATTGGCTACTTTTACTTATTTTAGAACATCATTGTTTTTGGATAAATTAGCTGATGGTTATTCACTTGGCCCATGCCTGTTCAGCTTTGTTAATAACTTGGGAGTTAATCTTGGTTACTTGCTGGCTGAATACATTCCACCGAAGCTTTTGAAGACGCGAGGAGCTTAGCATGGCTGTACAACAGCTCGCTAACGTGTATCGCTAAGGTCTTTATTCATACACGCGATTTGTCGTTAGGATCTTTTCATCCGACGATATTTATATATATATATATTCTCAACGCCTATCGCGTAAATGATGACTTTCACATAAAAGATTGTTCGCGTGCGAAAAAGCGATGTTTATTTCATTTCGTCCGAGAAACGAACGCGTTCAGCCAATCAGGGTTTAGGTTGTGGAAACATCACACATGAGGGCCTGGCGGAGCCGCATACATTTTGTGCGTCAGATTACAGCGCTGTGTTTGATAAGGGCAACAAATACTATAAGGATAACGACTATAAAGACGATGTCGGGGGGAAAAATGATAACGTTTGGTGTACGACCGGTTTTTATTCTTTGTCTTGTGC
>JAQMCW010000008.1:12859549-12885978 GCA_030068335.1 Chrysichthys cranchii | reverse complement strand
ATAATAATAATAATAATAATAATTTAAAAAAAAAATCCACAGTGACACACAACACTACCTAACAACTGAACCAAGCCTTTGTCTTTCAAAATGATACATTTTTGGACGGACCTAAACAGACTGTGGATCTATTTTTTTGTTGCCTTCTACTTGCTTATTTATATTTATGTTTAAATGATGCTGTAATATGTTGAGATGAAGTAGGAAGGAGAATTTACCATCTGAAGTATTCTCCAGCATGCCCTTTGATGCTTTATTGAAACTGTTTCCCGTAATTAGGGAACTTGGCAACAAGCTGACAGCAGTAAACCAGTGACAAATACTTAGATCTCTTATTGAGCCAAGACATTTTGCCATGATATACTCCAGCACTATGCAGTGCTAGTTTGCCTCCAATAATTTGCTGAATCAAACAACAACAATGTACCTGTGAAAAAAAAACAGTGTTCCCCAATTAGCATTTAGCCTATTATTAGAAACATTAATGCGATTTTGAAGAACAAAAAAATGTTTGCTTGAATGGAAATAAAATGTGTGAAAGAGTGAAAAATAAAATGTGTGAATATCTTTAACTTGTTTTAAAATGTTTTGGTATGAGTTGTGATGGGGAAAAGCTGGATGTCATCATCATAACAGCACATCCTATCAAAGGTGTGTCTGCTGGCCAGATTTTCTCGTGCTGTGTGGTCTGTGTGGAGCAGAACCTCACCCTTGGTCAACAGAATGCAAGCTTACTCTGAAGATTCACATTAGATCTAGCCTTTGATGGGAGTGACTCAAGTTTCCCATGTTTTTAAGAAATTTAGCAGAGCAAGCTAATAACAGGCTGGCCTTATGACTATGAGGTTGTGGCTGAAATGATGAGTCAACTGAAAATAGGAGGGGAGCAATGATAGGGATAGGCAGCATGATGCAAAGGCCCGCTTCAGATTGAAATCAGCCCTTCCAGATTTTCTGTACTGAAGCTAGATGAGAGGAAATAACAAAAAAGGGGGAGGGCTGGGGTGTTACATATCCTTGGACACCAACTTATTTTGTCTTAGTTTGTTTAGTCTATGGTTACATGGACCATATACAACATTCGTGTAATGGCAAATAATCTCTTTTTGATTCTGGCAATATGGAGAAATTTCAAAGCTCATTTTGTTCTGTTGGTTATGTTTGTGGCCCTCTTTGCAGCCTGGCACACATGGTAAAAGTGAGTGGGGATTAAAGCGATTAGCTCGGCCTTCCTCTGGGACAGGTGCATAGTCATGCTCTAATAATCCTGCCAAGCATTACATATTCACCAATGTCACATTTAATGAGACTGAGTGACAGACACACACCTTTCTGTGTATTTTCCTGAAATAATAATTTTCAATATCTGCACTGATATTGTAATTATATCGATATTGTAAATAAGATGTTTCCTGCACTTCAAAGTGTAGTGACTAGCCACAGGTTGCAGGGACTTGCTTAATATAAACTATCAACTGCATTTTTTAAGAAGAAAGAGAAACAGAAAAAAAATATATATATATAATAAAATACTTGAGCTCTGTAAAGCCCAATAGTTTTACTTTGTATTGCCTGTTATTAATATAGGTCCAATGGAATGAAATGTTATTTTTTACAGTTCTAAGCACATAAAGAATATGATATACTTGGCACCTGTGAGAAAGACAGCTTGCTGCTCTGCGTCTAATGGAAAAACCACTGCACAGTGGCAAACCCCAGCATTTGGCAGAGACAGAAACACCAGGCGCATAGCCCTTTAAAAAACCAGACAAGTAGTCTGACTGTTTTATATTTGCATATTAGATGTATATCATGTTCTTCTGGGTGAATGTGTCATGCTAAAGCAGTAGGGACTTTTACAGCAAAAACCGTAAACCGTTACAAATTGAGAAAACACTGTAAGCAGCCTCTGGCAATTTGAGCGTCAGCTCTAAAGGATGATATCACTTGAGGGGTGCTGGGTACAAGAGCTGGCTGGAATAATGTGGTGATATGTGTATGGACATAAAGATTATAGCATAGACAAAAATAAAGACTGAGGTCATACATAATGTAAAAAGGGTTAATAACTTGTTCCTGGGTTAACGCTTCATGTTTTGAGATATTGTTCATGCCTAGTTCACAAACAAACAAACAAACAAACAAACAAATAAATAAATTTTTGTTGTATGTGTTGGATAATTTTATACTGGAACTGCCTTATGCATAACATGCTAAATATCAGTGAGAAGGTAGTATTGAAACCACAGTCCATGACTAATAGGTAAAGTTGGGAGAACGGTAAGCAGAGACATGCAAATGGTTCTCTTTTTGCATTTTATTTTGCATCCAAAACATCCTGGTTGGCTTGGGCAGCTCTGCAGCATGGACTGCTGGGGAAAAAAGGGAAAACAGGGTAGCTTTGAATAGGCAAATCAGGGTTGTTTTCACCTGAGCTTATCGGACTGTCACTGACATCCCGCAAGGCGGAGAATTTGTCAATGCAAAGCACAACCTGGATACATTTTTTTAATCACATGTATTCTCAACAAGGCTGAGGAATAGGAAAATGAAGTAAGCTTGGTGACAGTTAAAACCCAGTAGTATGAGCTATGTGACTTCCCTTTCACACTAAAATTTATCCTGTATCTTGCTAAAAAGAGGAAGAAAACATACACTTCTGAACACATGCAAACATGTATGTGTACACACACACACACACACACACACACACACAGAGTATACTGAACAAGACCTTAAGTTCCTTTAGTATTTTACCCTATTTTTCCCTCTTGCAGTAAATCCAACAAATGAACTGATGGTTAATACTAATAAAGCAAAGTTTAATCTCTTTATGACACTCCAGTTATTATAGGTCTAATGACAAAATTGGATGCAATAATATCGCAGCCTGTTGGTCTCTGATAACTTTGCGATATATACACTTCAGGCCAGAAATTTGGGCCCACCCTTGGATTAAAAAAAAAAACCCAAACAAACAAACAAAACCAGTAAACTGCTTTGTAAAACTTAAGAAAAATCTTGTTCTCAAACCCTCCCTGCACCTTGCCAAGCATGCAAACAGTCCTGCCTTATTTGCTGGAAGTTAATTTCAAACTTGTTGGTCCAGATTGTCCCATACCAGCTCAATGGGTAAAAGATCTGGAGATTGGAGAGGCCAAGAAATAATAATCAAAACATTTGCTTTCTTTGGGCTAGATATCATTTTGGGCCATTTTATAGAATACTTAGGATCCTTATCCTTTTTAAGAATAAATTTTTGTCCAGTGATACGTAAAACAGAAAGAATGATGTTTAAGAATTGATTTTTGATTGATTGATTCTTTTTTCATGACCCCTTTAATTTGGACTAAGTCTCCAGAACTTCCTCCCTAATTCACCCCGATACCATCACCGATCCACTTTCATGTTTCACTGTAGGCACAGCACATTCTGTGCTTGCCCTTATCTCCCATCCGCCACCTGAAATAAACAAAAATTCTGATTAACAATTGTGATACAGTACAACATGAGATTGAAATGAGGAGCAGACAATACATTAAACCTCTCACAAACTGATCTGGGACAATAGCCATTGTTTGCTTAAGTAAGATGCAATCAAAAGGGGCCAAGAGCCAATCAAGTTCTGAGATTAGTAAAGAGAATTCCAACACAAAATTTATGTCAGTGCACTGAAGAAAGGTCTTCTGCAAAACCAATAATTTCAGCCTTTGAGATTGAATAATGTGTTAATAGAAGCTAATATGTATTGAAAACCAGTAAGCTGCTTTAGTTTGAAGTATTTCTAATATTTTCTTGTAATACAAGTTTGACAAACCAGTGCATCTTTGTTTATTTATTTATTTTTAAAATCTGAGTGTGGGCCCAAACTTCTGGCATGTAATGCATATATTTATCATATTACACACAGCATACAAAGTAGCATAGTAATGTAGTAACGCAACATGTTCCAAATGCATCATCCAGCTACTGGTGCCTCACGAAGTGTAGAACGAGCATGCTTTTTGAAATCCTCAACACATCTTCAGCAGTTCCGTTTGAATTCACAGACCTACAGCTCGTGATAAAACTGACTAAGACTAGACAAAAGTATATTTAAAAAGCATTACAGTGAATGCTAGATAATGTGAATGCTAGATAAGATAAGCAGTCACCTACAAGGACATCATTCTTAATTGTAAATCTATTCTGTCACTAGTTGTTCTGTAATAGACACATACCACATTCAGCATCAGCAGTTTATTTTATTCATTAGAGAAATCAGTTCAATACTTTTTTAGACTTGAATTAAAACTTCCTTTTTAAGGAATCTGAGAATCAGTCAGTAATCATTCATGGCCTAATCGTTTGTTAATTTAGATTGTGAAAAGGAGCTATTATTGTAAATGCTTTCTATCAAGTTTGAAAAATTAGCTGATAAATCAACCAATTAAAGTTGTTCATAGATTCCCACTATTCCCTCTATTATGACCAGTATATAATATGTTTACACATAAAAGACGGTATGATATGAATGCTTAAGATGTACTCAAATTCCTTATGATCTTTAGGATGCCATAGTCGAATTACTCTGGGCACATAGTCATAGGGCAGAACTACTAATAATTTATTTAGATCATTTCCTATATGGCACTTATTGCAACTCTTAAAAGGCTTTCAAGAAATTCAAAATTATTCTGGGAAAAAAGACACAAAAATCGAACCTACTCTATGACTTGACCAGCTTTTCAAACACGGCCTTTACAAAGGATCCACAATTGTGGATCAGATGTCAATAACAAGAAAAGCTACAGCTGTTCTTAAACAAGGGGGCACAGGAAAATCTGGACTTACTCATTTTAATTTACTTGATTTATTCCACCTGCTTTGGTCAAATGTTAAAAAAGACAATAGTCTTAAAATAAAAATAGTTGATAAAAGAAAATAGTTGCCATTATACATTATTATACCACCCACTCACAATTCACAGTCATTCTGTAACCACTTAAAGAGTTTGTTGTAATATTATTAGAACAGTGCCATGTCTCTTGTATGGAGAAGCATCAACATTTGTGGGCAGGAGTGTTAGTTGGTGGGGGTGGGGCACAGTGGCACTTTCTGTCTACACTGAGGGCCTTAGACAAAAAAGTTCAAGAACCACTAAGTTAGGGGATGAGGACAAGTTTAAAAAGCTACATGATCAATTTGCCTTGATAGAGGCTGGCCTTATTAGCAGGGGACCGTGAATGTATTATCAGTGGTGATAAGGATGTAGCCTGCTGCTCCCTGGAGGAATATTAAGTGTGTGAATACACTGGAGCCTTTCAGACCTGGGCCATTGGGGGCATGCTGGGTAGGGCACTCTGGTTAGCCAGAATGTGATGACAGAGAGCCCTATTCTCTTTGCAAACTAAAGCACCCTGTCAAATGAAAAGGGTGAAAGGAGGAATGAAGAAGCTCAGTTGTGAATCCACTGCAGCTATAGCACAATTCTACTGTAAAAGATTTGGGAGTGCATGGTCCAAATATGTATAATTCTATTTCACCCACTCTAACCACTATGATTGTTGAGAACCACATGGATACATTGGAAATACACATGGATGCAAAAATAGTCATTTATTGATATATGATACAGCATTTGGAAAAAAAAATAATGCTGTCAAATATCTTTTCCCTTTTTACCTCATACCTTCCACACATGTAGGACCAAACATACACAATATGAAGCATAGCACTTAGAAGCTTGTGACTGCAACAGGTATTCTGACTTCCAAAGCTGGAGATAGCCTCCACTCCTGCGCTCCTAAATTGGTGATTGCATTTTTACACATTACAAGCATTTATTCCAATGGCCTCTGTTAGCTTCACATTGGTTTTCTCTCATTAATTAGCCTACATTGGCTATCACTCACCACACGTGTAGGTTATCCCCGTACTCTCATTTGGTAAGTCATTTATGCCATCATCTGTCACTACCAGCTTCTCCCTCTGCATTGTCTCCTTTACACCTAGGGCTATGTGGTACATGGTTGTTTTTTCCCCACAGCATGCTTCACACTACTCATTGCTGAGAATGCCACGTAAACTAGATTTCTGCTAATACTCTGCTGTAGGGTTGGAGTCAGTCTTCCCTCCAAAACAACAGGCCCCTCATTCCTTTTCCCTAGCATCTGATTTCTCCATATTTAATACTTCACCAAGATTATGCAATGGAGTTGTGCTGAAGGAATTCTGCACATTCATCCAAAGTCTAAACCTCTTAGAAGCTGAAGATGGGCAGCAGCTACAGTACCTCTGCACTGACCTATCATAAGGATATGGTGCCAATGCTGGTGTCAAATCTGACCCAAGCCTTGCAGCTTGAGCAGATTTCTATTCACATCAAAATCACATTTAGTGACAACTGATAAGCATCACAAGCAGCCAGTCACCAGTATCCTTTTCAGAACACAGATGCTTGTCTCCTATGATTGCCAGTGGCATAAGGATATAGCTGTACTTGGGCCACTAGCTCCTTTGTGTCTCCATCAAGGAACAGGATATTCATCTGCTGAGGTTATGCAAAGGTTCAGGGGATGCACTCTTAAGATAGCATGTGTTGTCACCTGCTAAAGAAGTCATGCATCAAGGCAACTTGTATCAGGAAAAGGTCTGGTGTGGCAAAGGTGGATAAAATTTCAGCAATGTCAAATCTAGAAATTGTCGATATTGCAGAGCCAGGCAACCACACCATTATATGGCTATCTTCCGATGCCACAGAGTTCAGTAACTAGGTCACACGAGTCCTGATCTTGGCCTCCTTGTGGCCCGCAATACCCTTATTTCACACTACTGCTTTCAAAACACCCTGATAACTTTCCTTGCAATGGATGGCCTGATTTGACAGCTTCAGCCAGGACAACTGTCTCTGTGGGACTGATTCACGAATTGATGACTGCAACCCAGCAGGTCAGGAAATAAAAAGGAAAAGCCTCTGGACTGCAATGTCCTTGGTGTACTACTAAATAATAACTTTTCTTCAGTGACTGTTAAATTGCAGAAATTGCCCATCCACAATATATCTATATAAGGAAGCCATTGCAGTCCCCCACAGCACTTTGCAAGGCATAGGTTTATCATATTATATCCCTTCTAAATGTGAGAGATGGGTAAATGTTTTGAGCCGCCACTTTTCTGAAAAGGCTGGTGTGGGTTTTCCCCCTTTTTTGATGTGCTGGAGTACCTTAAGGTCCCATCTTATAAGCCTTGCAGTATAATGCAGTACTCAGTTGGGTATCTCTAAAAACTTTTTCTTACCAATTACTTGGATAAAAAGAGTTTGGAATCTGCATGCTCTGACAGTAAGCTTGGCTTATTTGTTATCGGCCAGATGACACTAAGATGACCTTTGGGAAATTCAAAGTTTTTGCATCATTTGTTCAAAATAATTGTCCAAATTTTTGCATCAGGCTATTGATCTTGCAGATTGCAATGAAAGTCTGCAGAAGCACTCTTTGCTGTGCATCCTGTACTGTGCCATTTTACAAGTGCATATGTATTTTTTTTTTTTTAAGATATGCCGCCAGGAAGTGTGCTGCTGCTCCCTTAGTGGCATACACTTTCTCCAGGTTTAACAAGGTTGATATCTTCCTTCTCATTGGTGTAAGCCCAGTGAAATTTTTTTATTCTCAAGTTGACTTCATGTACTGCATCATTTGAATTAAAGCATTCATTAAAAGTATATGGCAAATCGGGTGGCACGGTGGCTAAGTGGTTAGCACTGTCGTCTCACAGCAAGAAAGTCCTGAGTTTGAGCCCCGGGTTCGGCACGGGTGCCTTTCTGTGTGGAGTTTGCATATTCTCCTTATGTCCATGTGGGTTTCCTCCGGGTATTCCGGTTTCCTTCCACAGTCCAAAAACATGCACATTAGGTAGATTGACTACCCTAAATTGCCATTGTGTGTGAACCCAGAGTCCCGAGTTAGGGGTTGAGCGTGGGGCTAGCAATCTCACCCTATAGAACACACTTAGCTACAGAAACGTCAACTGAGCCCCGTGGGGGCCACTTGGCACCCTATGTGCCGTACACCATGACAAGGATCTAAGACTAAGAAGAAAGATATGGTAAATCTGCATGAAACTGATGTCAATGGATGGTAAGACTCTGATGAGAGATCTGACAGCCAGATAAAGAAATATAAGATCTGTTCTATGAAAAGTAAGAACATGAGGCCAAGGAAGGTCCCCTCTTTATTTTCAACTCTTCTTTCATTCTGTTCCCTGTGCAAAGCTGGAAAAGGAGTAATTTTACCAAAGTCCCCACTGTCCTACAGAAAATCCCCCTTTTTGGCAGCACTCAGACCTGTTAACATCTTAACTTCTGAGACCTGACAGGATTTCTTCTCCTCTCCATCCCCACTACTAACGTGCCTTATCCGTCTGTTCAGTGTTCTGTTGATATGTTAGGTATCATAAGAAATAAGGTAGAAATTGCAATGTTTAGAGAACTTTTTTAACATTAGTCCAAAAAACTCCTCAAAACAGTTACTTTCAGGACCAGTGGTTTCCTCAGGTTATTTGATATATTTGCATGCCAAAGGGCCAGGTAACTGAATAATATTTATTTGCCTTGCACCCTTTGCAAAGTGCTTCTTGAGATGTGCATATTTATTGGAACATTTTCGTGCTTATTCAAAAATGGCACTATAATTTTTTTCTTTTGTGTGATGTGCGTTTTTGTTGTTACAGCTTGTTTACAGTGACAGAAGAAAAGGTATGTGTGTGTGTGTGTGTGTGTGTGTGTGTGTGTGTGTGTGTGTGTGTGTGTGTGTGAGTTGAAGGACAGGGCTGCAGCCTGATATTCTGGGAACGGAGGGGTCACGTCGTTGACCCACCTGCTCCCTTCTCTCTTCAGCTGGATCTAGTCGGATTTCGGCAGCTGCATCCTCTCACAAAGCTCTTCTTTGTGATCTCCCTGAGGCGATTGCACACAACTGTGACAAGAGCAGCAGAAGGGAGAGAGATAGAAAGAAACGTGGCATTTCACTTTTATATTTTTTTTTGTTTGAGCAAAGCCAGTGAGCCATTTTGTATGTGTACCAAAAAAATATCTTATCACAAACAGTAAAAATGATCTGTACTAAACAGTGAGGATACAGACAACAGGTGACATGCAGCTGAGTGCAGCCCTCATTTCACAAGTTTTCACACATATTTATACTTGACATCATCTGGGAACATGAAAACCAGGTTTTTGCAAATGTGGCAGATACAGGATTGTGTGTGGACCATGGCTCAGGAGAATAGGTAGATTTCTAATTCAGCTGGTATAACACCAAAGGCCCATTTGGCTAAGTGGTAAAGCCAGAGAAGAGCTAGTGAGCATGAGCATAACACATAGCCATACATGTGTGTGGGGACCAGTGGAGGGGGCAGTTAGAGCACTGGCTTACATTAGAAATCTGGTCAAACTTTTTTTTAAATAAACACATGTTCTGAAATGTGTAGATGTGTAAGTTTCTTAAACTTTGAGTCATTATGCATATTACATTGTGGGCAAAAATGGATTGACATGAATACACATGCATATACATAGCTGACTGATGCATAAGAAAGCAATAAGATTCAAGAATGTCCAGGTGATATTTTACTCCAAGTCTCCTGTTCATAAATACTAAGGTGGTAGCAAGAACAGGGGAAATTAATGTGACAGGAATAATATGGGGTAATAAACATCACACAAACCAGCAGTGGTGTTTTAAAAGTAAATGTGGTATGCAGACAAGAGTGCATGTGTAGTTAGACTGCAAGATTTATGAAGGATTTAAAAGTCCTAACTTGTCTCAGGGGTTGTCATTAGAGGGCAACAGAGGCATCAGTGTGCATAACTAGCATAATGTACTGTTAAATCAACCAATAGAAGTGAAGAAGCAGTAAAATAAATGGGCAAAAAAACAAGCCTCACCATAACTTTTCTGCCATAAGGAAAATAAATTATCCTTGAGCTGTAGATTTGGTAAATATGTAATAATCCCATTGTAATGATATTCTAAACTATTTTGAAGTGCTGACAGTATAATGTTTGATGTGCATAATACTGACATAACATTAGAGCTGGAAACAGTTTAATAATTACTTAACAATTTAAATAAGCAAATAAATTAACTGTAAGTAGACTAAGAGTATGTGATAGCAGTATGCTGGTATTTAGTACAACTAACACACACACACACACACACACACACACACACGCACACACACACACACACACACACACACACACAAGCACTGTAGGTTATGGTGTATTTCGGGGAAGGGTGAGTGTCACTGATTTGACCACTTCTGCTGATATGAAATTTCAGTCCTCTGCTTACTGCCTGCTGAATAGCTCACTGTGTCTATCACTAGGATAAAGTCAAAATGAATACACTGTTTTACTTCATGCACATGCATACTCATATACAACAAAGGTAACTGGGCTACAAAAGGCAGTGTCTTAGGGCAGGCATTTAATAAACTAGGAAAGTATAGTATTTGTTCTAAATATAATAGAATGAATGGCATAAATCATTTATTGGCCAGACTATCTGAAATTATAATAAATAATATCAAAGCTCAGCTAAAATGCAGTTGGCAAGTAAGACAGAGGAAAGCATCAATATGACTGCACTGAAGACAACCAATACGCTCCATTATTTCCCATGCTTATGACCAGGTAGAGAATGAGGTTGGTGCCCAAACCATGCTGCAATATGCACATACACATAAAGTACAAATACTAAGAGACTTTGAACGCAAGCAGTCCCTTAAAACAATAGCATCAAAACAACAAACAGTCAGAAAATATAAAGTCATGCAAATAAAAATGTGTGAAAACACAGCCACACAAAACAAACACAGATACTGATGTCTGTTTTCAAAGACTTTACATTTGCATGCAGTAGGACTATTGTAGCTCTCAGAGAGGCAACGGTTTGAAAAAGTGAAGTAGTCAAGAGGAAAACCCACCCTGCAGCAAATGACACATTTCCATCCTACTATCTACAGCACAGAAATAATAAGGGAACAAATTAATACTCTTTGAGAGTCTAGACAATAAATCCATTTCATATTAGGGAAAACTACAGTGTATCCCTGTAATTAACTGGTGTACTTAAAACCTGGCAAGTAATCACCAAGGTTTTGCTCCAGTTTATTCAGGTATCTCAGTGCTGACTATAGCTGACTTTCCTTCATGTCTTTTGTGGCTTCATAATTGGACAAATGTCATTTAGAGACACAAATAACAATATCAACAACAATAACAACAACAACAACAAAAGCTTTAAGTGTATCCAGTCAATTTTTTAATATAGTTTGTGCTTATGTGTTTTAACCTGGAACTTGACAGTAGGGCAGAATGCAATTCCATTATAAATTATACAGACAACAATGCCACAAGTGCAATCCTGTTTCCACCCACTGATGAAAAATGGGCCCTAATAGTTTTTAAACAGAGACAGCTACAATTCTTTACTGTGCAGGCACGAGTGCTAGTGTTCTTAACTGTTACTTGCACAAGTACAAATGACCAATTCTAGTTTATTTTACGTATCTCCACTAATACTGAATAATTCAAATGGAATTGCAGTGTTTGGACTGTAATGGATACAGTTATTCCACATACACTGAATTGGCATGACTGTAATTAAGTGTTTTGGCATCATATTGGGATGAGGTTAAAATGCTTTTGCAGCATAAATTTATAATGAAGGCAGTCATGCTATGCTTTCATAAGTGGTTCTGGTTATTGAGTTTATAATCCATGTTTATGGATTATAATTCTTTTAACCAGATGCTGACTAGCTTAGCAGAAGCAGACTTAAAGGCCTATCCAGAAAGGATTACATTTACATAAGGTCTTAGGATAATTTCCTATTTTACAGGTTCTACTCTGTGATTTTTATTTCCATATGGATTGATAATTTCAGTGTTATTCTCTATCCTTCTCTGTGAAAATTATAGGCCTACATATACTTACCCTTTTTCACCAAACTCAGCTGTTTTCTGAAAATTTCAATCCTGCCCACATACTCATGTCTATACTATTCTATGCAGCTGTCACTTTGCATCAGAAAAAAGATGTTCTGCTGCTGCTTGTAGTATTAAATTTTATAGCATGTGTATCAGTGACCCCCCCCCCCCCATTAAACACTTTCTGAATCACAAAATGGAAAATCAATGCTTTAAGAAAGGCACTCTACAAAATACTTAAAATCCTGATTACAGACATTGATCTAATTTTTGCACATCACTCATAGTCAGGCATAGTTAATTGGCAACAATCCAGACAAGGCTCAGGCAGCAGACAAAAAGGCTAAACCAACCAGCTCTTAAATACCTTGCGGCATCAGTCAGGGTCCCAAGCTAAATATTAACAAAATGCGCAAAATATCAGAAAGTTCTAGTACTCTAATTAACATATTATATCAAAATTATAGCATACATATGCACAAGAACAGATTAGATCAGGACTGCTAAATATTACATTTCTTGCGGTGCATATTGTAAACAAAACCATAGCTGATCACATATTTAATATATTGTAAAACAGAAACATGGATTAGACTAAATGAGCATACACCTACACCAATAAAATAAAAAAGCCATAAAATTAAAACAAACAGCCTTTTATTATGTAGGTCCCCCTTGTGACACTAAAACAGCTATGACCTGTCAAGGCATGAACTCCAAAAGACCTATGAAGGTGAAGACCTGTGTTATCTGGCACCAAGCCATCAGCAGCAAATCCTATAAGTTCTGTAAATTGCGAGGTGAGGCCTCCATGGATCGCACTTGTTTTACATACTTGGTCTGCAACAGTGTTTAGGTAGGTGGTATGTGTCAAAGTAACACTGAAGTGAATGGACTCAAGGTTTCCCCACAGAACTTCACACTGCCTCCACCAGCATGCTTTCTTCCCATAGTGCATCCTGGTGCCACCTCTCTGTGATGCAGTGTGTGTTCTCACACTTTCCTATTATAGCCAGCAACTTTTCATCAATTTGTAACACTGTAGCTCTTCTGTGGGATTGGATCAGTCTGGCTAGCCTTCACTCCCCATGTGCATCAATCAGCCTTGGGCACCAGTGACCCTGTTGCTGGTTCACCAGGTGTCCTTTCTTTAGTAGGTACTCGGTCAGAGCATCTCCAAAACAACAGGTCTTATGGGGTCACTGTATACATCAAACACCCCACAAAACCTAATGTTTGGGAGATGGTCTGACCCAGTCGTCTAACCTTCACAATTTATCCCATGTCACAGTAATTCAGATCCTTACACTTGCCAATTTTTCCTACTTCCAACACATCAACTTCAAGAAACGACTGTTGACTTACTGTCTAATATATAACAGGTACCACTGTAACAAAATAATCAATGTTATTCACATCACCTGTCAGTGGTTTTAAGGTTATGGCTAAACTGTGTATATACACCTCCCTCACCAAATAAGCCAAGTAAGAGGTACTGTAATCAGTAACAATGCTCTAGGGGTTTCCCATAAATATGAATGTAAATTGAAATAATTTGAAATTAATAAAAAAAAAACCTCACACAAAACTAAACAAAACACAAAAAAACTCTGTCATTTCCACTAATTAGCATTTACAGGCCACCAGAGTGCTATTCTGGTTTTCTACAGAAATGTATTTAAAAAGGTATTTATTTTGATCATTTTAAATTAAAGTACATGGGAAAAGAGCTTTCATATAGAATGGCTCTTATTGCTGCTTGAGTAGCATCTCTTCAATATAATAGAATACAACAAAAGTAATCCTAAATTCTAAGGCAAAGAAATTGAATGTTCTTGAATGGACAAGTCACTCAACCTAATCGAGCATGCTTTTAACTTACTGAAGACAAAACTGAAGGCAGAAAGAAGCACAAACCAGCAGCAACTAAAGGAGGCTGCAGTAAAGGCCTGGCAAAGTATTTCAAGCAAGGAAACTCAGCTTTTGTTGACATCCATGAGGTCAAGACTTCATTTGGTCATTGGTTGTATTGATTTGCATCCAAGTGTTAAAAATGATACATTTATAATTATATTAGTTTGTCCAATAACTTTTGAGCCTGTGAAAATGGAGGGAGTATATAAAAATACCTTTAATTCTTAAACAGCATTTTATAATTTTAGATTAAGATTAGATTAAGATTTTTCTAATTTTAGATTTAATTTTAGATAATGTTGATTTTTGGGCTGGTGCTATATGATTTTTAGCATTTATTATATTTACCATTTTTATCATTATATTATTTTTAGTTCCAAAGTTTAAAAATGGTCTTTTATTGATGGGTTTACCAGATGTTACCAGTTATTTTGTAAAATTACAAACTTCTGACATTTTTCCTGAGAATATTATGAAACAACTGTAAATACAGTTGCATTGTAATTTTGTGCCTATATAAATGGTAATAAATCAATGTCAAATATATGCTTTTAGAATCATATTTCATCATATTTTGATACTTCAAATTAATAAATAAATAAATAAACAGAAAAATGTTTAAAAAAAATTAAATAAATGGGCAAATATATACTAGATATGTATTATGTTTTATTATTGATTTTAATATAACTTTTAATTGAACAATAAAAATGCTTAATGGTTAAGCAGTGGAATAGTTTTGAAATAATCAGAAGGGGCATGGTACACTGCAGCCCTCCCCACAATTAAATCTAGAACTCCTTTAAAAGGTTTCCTCAGGGCACTAAAATAATATGGTTTCAGGCTAATTTATTCTACATGGTTTGTACTAATTGTTTCCTTCAGATATAAAACAGCTACCCTCTGCCTGCACCTCTCAAACATCTCTCTGAGCCTCCTAATATGCTTAAATAAAACCTTTAATTGGCCTAGTGAACCCCTCATTAAGATGTTTTTAAAGAATTAATTTAGGGAAGCAGGGGGTCATGGGTCAATGGGATGGCCAAACTTGCAAAAACTTCTGGGGGTGGAGCATGATTAGAACCAGTAAAGTTCAAATGGTTAGCTTGCTTGAACATCCGTAGGTCCATCCTCCAGTGAGCTGTCCAGATGTGCAAAACACATCTGCCAAGCTCTAGCCACAGAAGACATCAATTGTTTACTCCAGGAGAGGGAGAGGGTGGGTTGTACAAATGCTTTTTGTTTTTTAAAAATATGTTTTAACTTTAAAGGATCTACCAGGATTTTTACAAAAGAAGCGGGCAGAATGTGGTCAACTGCATAGGCTATTTACATAATCCAAAAGTGAACAACTCCATTCCAGGAGGACTGTCAGGTGACAAACACACACACATACACACACACACACACACACATACACACACACACACACACACACGCTCACTCACACACACACAGACACACGAGCGCTCACAGACACACACACACACACGCGCGCTCTCACACACACACACACACACACACACACACACACACACACACACACACACACACAGTGAGAGAGGGGAGAGAGAAAGAGAGAGAGAGAGAACAGACAAAGCAAAAGACAGAGAGAGACTTTTAATTTTCTTCCCAGTTTCACAGAACTGTGTTGTGGCTCAGTAGCTGTATGAGCTTGTTTAGTGTGTGGTTTGGCTGCGTCTCCAGCAGCCTGGGTGAACAAAAGGGTAAAAAGACAAGGGGAGGGGAGAGTTCATATCCTTGTGTTTACAGCCTGAATGGTGAAAGCTCCAGTAACATAGGAGTGTGACAGAAGCATCTAGATCCACAGCATAAATTCAGAAACAAAGTCCAAAAAAAACCTAAGTAAATAAAAAATCCTGATACATTTTAAAATTTGTACCATTAAGATGCTATTAGAATTATTGTAGTTCACCATCATATGCTCATTAGAAACAATCTGAGAAGCATAATGTTAATTGACTGTACCCATGATTTTATAATAGCGGTGAAAAAAGGCATGAAAGCACCTTATGAACAATTTTGTAATTCAATCTAGGATGTGCGTTATTTAAATTGGAAAGGGTTATGCACTCATAGGGGTGAATCTGACCACAGTCTAGGAGAACCAAGCTATAGCAGCTTTTGCTTGGTCTGTCTTTAACCACCCCTCACCCCCCCTCCTTTGAGGAATCACAAAAGCTGAAATTAAAACCTTCCGTCCCACACTGGGACATTCTGAGTTCATGTGAGTCTCTCTCTCTCTCTCTCTCTCTCTCTCTCTCACTGTCACTCCCTCTTTCTCTCTCAGAACATGGGGTGCAGCAGACTCTCCACAACACAGAGAGCAGTGAAGGTCAAGTGCTGGATTCATTTTACCACTGTTCTTTTCCTGCCTTTCCCCTCTTCTGACACCAGAGCCCACCGAAACCACCAGCCGATCCCACCACTTGGCGGCAAGTGAAACCAGCTGTCGGTCAACGTTATGCTTCTGCCTTGCCTCTTTTGCCATTAATTCTGAGCTGAAACTAAGCTGTTCTCTAATTTTTTTTTGCTGAGCAAGAGCTTTCATAAGATCTTCGATCCTTCCAAGCCAGATGCCCCTGTCTTTTCAGCATTCCATGTAGGACCTTACAGAAGTTGAACATTTGTTTGGATATAGACCACATCTGTTTCTGGGACTTTGGTATCAAATGACACATTGCCTCTACACTCAAAGTGTAACTAGAATCACCAGTTTAGGCAAAATATATGATACTTCAGATATACAAATTTCATTACAATCAAGCAGGGAGAAATACTATGCAAACTCTAACCCAAATTGAACCAAGAAATGATACCAGTGAGCTGAATGGAAATCATTGAAAAATATCATAACAAGTATCATACAGCCACCCATTTTAACTTTTATATATATATATATATATATATATGGTTTGCAAGAATTTGAATAAACTCTAAAAATATAAGCTAATACAAACACAGTTTAAAAGATCTGGAGGCAAGTTAACATTTGCTGAAATGGCTGAACATACTTTGAATTTTAGAGAAGTAAATTGATTAAAATAGGAACGCCATTATATCAGCTGCAAGATATTTTTCAGATATTTATTTGTTTTTACATAATTTTTAAAAAATTGTTTTTTTCCCCCATTTTTGCAATCTACACACTTTTAAAAAGCAAAAAAAGAAAGAAAAAAATCACTTACCTCACAGAAATGCATCGTAGTTTGTACAATTCATCACCGTGCAATTCATTTAAAGCATTTGAAGGATCCACAATATAAAGAACATCTCCTGTTACTCTCTCCATGTGAATAAAATCACAGGTCTCTGTCTGCACTGCTATCTCAGCTGCCTACTGCAAGCATTCAACAAGCTTTCATCATGCCTGCCAAGTGAAACATACCTTGCCTTTTCATGTGAATGACTATGATAAAAATCAAAATTGCAACACATGAATACAAAGGCACACTAACAAAAAGGCAGTGATTCAATCTCTGCTCTTTACCGTCATGTGTCTCCCCCACTCTGTTGCTCGAATCTAAGTTTGTTTCTGTTCATATGAAATGTGTGTCTATTTTCCCCTCTCCATTTGCAGCTTTAACAAATAAACTGTTGACCGAAGTTGACTTCCTTTTTAACTCAGGAACCTGCTGAAGGGAATAACAAAGAGGCCTTTTAAGTCTGAATGCCCCATTACTCCTCCATGATATGAATGACCTTTGTTTTATTAGAGCAGGACTATTCTTAATACAGTTAACATAAAGTATTAGCATAACTCTATTCGGTTTGTTTATGTTCAGATGAAGACAATGCTGTCGCCATTTCTATCTGAATTTATATATTTTTTTCCCCTCCTATATTGCATACCCTACAAGAAAACCCTGCTTGGATCCAAAAATGTTGATCCCGTGGCAAGTATTGGTACGTTGGTAAAAAGCAAATTTATTGATTGGCTGTTTGTGTCGTTTTAAAACGTGACGTTGGTGATATTTATGAACGACCAAATTACATAAACCGAAAGAGTTAACATTGCTTTTTAAGAGCAGTAGCTCTTAATCAACTTTTGTTTGTCCACTAAAATAATAAGTGCTTTAATTTGTTGAACTAGTCCATAAAACACTGTTAACGGTTGCTTAAAAACACAGTAGTAAGTGCCAAGGTAAAATCGTCGGTGCTTGCTTTTATTCAGTGGCTGAATTTACCTGTTAAAACCGCAGATTGGTCTATGGTTACACCACGTACCATCACCGTGTGCACACCTGTTCTGCCTCGCTCCATAATTCCTACTGATAGAGGATGCACGTTAGTGCGTCTTCACAACCAAATTCCCGGCATCTCTGTTTGTGAGCGCCTGTGGGCTGACAGATAAATTAGTGCGGTGATCTCAAAGAGAACCTACCTAAAACTCTAGCCGAACTTATTTGCAATGAAAATAACTTAGCCTAACTGTTCAGACTTCCTCAGTGTGTTTAACCATTATCATCTGCAGTAATTCTTGATTTAGTTATGAACCTAGCTGCAGGGTTACCTACTTTGTCTCCAACGCTTAAACATCACATTAAGGACAGCGTTTTCTTCTTTATGCTTTGTTTTAATGATCTCATAACTTGCATTACCATGATGCCATTCGATTCACGTCTAGTCTTTAAAAGGATATATACTCAATAACTCGCATATTACATGTCAATGAGACGTGACCGTTAAATAAATATATATATTTTTAAAATCAGCATTAACGCCAAGATGCAGGCCAAAGTGTAGGCTATTTGTTCATTGGGCAGTAGATGCAAATGCAGCGTAGGATATAGTTATGACCTTAGCAGGAAATAAGGTTTTTTGAGATTTAAAAAAAAAAAAAAAAAAAAAGAAGTTGTTTACTACTTTCATAAATAATTTCAATTGTTGAAGAAGCTTTCGTATACAATTTTAAATAATAAAACTGTCATTTAAGTAGGCCACATACCAGGACAGAAAACAGGTCAGCAGCCTAAGTACATGAGAGGAAAGACTTTGTCCATAACAACTGCTGCAAACTGTTGGGATGGGTAATTGCGCATATTTACAAAAAATATTCATTTAACATGCTGAAGAAAAACACTGCGAATATTTGTCATGAAAGAGTTTAACAACTAGATAAAATTATTTTTAATATATTTTACACAGCTTAATTCATTAATGTCACCCATATCAGAAACCACTGCAGTTTTTAATCCTTCACAAATTTTGAAACCGTTCATCACTTGTCACTGATGTACATATTAACGAAAGTATTAAAGTCTTTCGGTGAAAGCAAGAGGCTTTATTACATTTAACTACGAAGAGTCCTCCGCCAATAAGAAAATAGTATGGCAGTGGAGTCCACCAATAAGGGGACAGAAGAGGCGTGACACGCTCCAACTTCGCGCAAAAGTCTTTTTTAGCGACTGTCACCGAGTTGCACAACGAGACCTGAGTTTCCAACAGCGCAGTAAGATATCGACACTATCCACACGTAAGGGATACGCATAAGATTTCACCGACATCGAGAAGGATTTTGACCAGAGGGACCCAGAAATGACTGAGGAGCGCGACAAGTCTATGGCGGACGCACCGTGCAGTCCGACAGGTACCTCCAGCTCGGCGTCTCAGGACGAATCAGATTCGGACGCGCCCTCTTCGCCGGCTGGATCGGACAGCCATGGATTGCTCCACTCGTCTAGCAAAAAGTTGGACGAAGATGAAGATGACAGGTTCCCGGCATGTATCCGGGACGCCGTGTCCCAGGTGCTGAAAGGCTACGACTGGTCTCTGGTGCCGATGCCCGCGCGAGCCAACGGCACCCTCAAGAACAAGCCGCACGTGAAGAGGCCCATGAACGCGTTTATGGTGTGGGCGCAGGCGGCGCGCAGAAAACTGGCCGACCAGTACCCTCACCTGCACAACGCCGAGCTCAGCAAAACCCTGGGCAAGCTCTGGCGGTAAGCCTTATTATTATTATTATTATTATTATTATTATTATTATTATTATTATTGTTGTTGTTGTTGTTGTTGCTACTTCTGTTAATTCATTATGTACCCTATTTTAATCCTATTGTACTTAAAGCCTTTTAAGTAGTTTACTCTGCTTTTTATTTATTTAGAAAAATACACAAAGGGATTTGCTGGCCTGAAAGCTGGGTTAAATAATTATGTTCTAATAGTTTTCTAATTTTAGATATTACAATAGAGCCAGATGTCTGTCATAGATACATCTGTGATATACATGCCTAAGTGTATATCAATCCATCCAGGGTATATGAAATTTCTTTGTAATTATGGCAATGTTGATCAAAAGCGTTTTTGATTAGAAGTGGTCCTTAAAGATGAAGAAGTGGTATTTCCATGGCATTTGCAATTTTTAAATGTATACATTTGACAATCAGGAGACATAAAATGAGGCTTTTAGAACATAATGTATTTTTTACTCTTTTCCTTACTGTAGCTTGTTATCAGAGAACGAAAAGCGGCCGTTTGTAGAGGAGGCCGAGAGACTGAGGGTACAGCACAAAAAGGATCACCCTGACTATAAGTACCAGCCAAGGCGTAGGAAGAGTGTGAAGCCAGGACAAAGTGACTCCGAATCTGGTGCTGAGCTAAGCCATCACTTGTACAAAGCTGAGCCAGGCATGGGTGGCCTGGCAGGATTAGCTGATCATCATCACACAGACCATTCAGGTGGGTGATGATTACTCTGTAGGTGGAAAATCATACTCTGTAACATTGTGGAATATAACAAAGTGACATTCAGAAACCAGCTCTTATTTAACATTTAACATTATTTAACATTTAACACATTTAACATAACAACTCATGCATTTTTTCAGGTCAGCCCCATGGACCTCCAACCCCACCAACAACCCCTAAAACCGACCTTCACCATGGTCATGGCACGAAACAAGACATGAAGAATGAAGGCCGGCGGCTCCTGGACACTGGGCGTCAGAACATTGACTTCAGCAATTTAGACATATCCGAGCTTAGTACGGACGTCATGAGCAACATGGAAGCCTTTGATGTGCGTGAGTTTGATCAGTACCTTCCTGTCAATGGGCATGCAGTAGCCTCCTCCATGGTTTCAGAACCCAACCCTGGTGTTTACACTGCTTCATACAGCCACTCTGGGGCCAGTGTGGCTGCCTGGAGCCGCAAAGCAGCCCTCTCTTCTTCTTCCACCTCTGCCTCTTCCTCTGGATCCAGTGAAATGGGTCAGCACAGACCACACATCAAAACAGAGCAGCTGAGCCCGAGTCACTACAGTGAGCCCTCTCACAGCTCACCCTCTCATTCTGACTATGGCTCATATGGTGCTCAGAGCTGCACTACTTCAACTGCTCCTTTCCCAAGCTCTCCATGCGACTATACAGACCTGCAAAGCCCTGGCTACTACAGTCCATATTCCAGCTATGCCTCCAGTCTTTACCAGTACCCCTACTTCCACTCATCGCGGAGGCCCTATGGAGGCACCATTCTCAATAGCTTGTCCATTCCACCTTCCCACAGCCCCACTGCGAACTGGGAGCAGCCGATTTATACCACGCTATCAAGGCCTTGATAAGGTAGTGTAATGTCTGTACTGTGAAAGCACTTCTGAAGGAATAGTAGTAGCCAAGACAAGAAGGGGTATGTTTTCCCATTCAAGGGTACAAGAAGAAAAAGTGCCTGCTGAATTTGCCCACACCCAAACAAACGCTTTTCCATGGATGGTGCATAGCCTGACAGCACTAGTACAGCAAGTAGAAATCCTCTGTGAGGACCACCTGTCACTGTTTCTTTCCATTCCCCACATATAAATCTACTCTTGGAGTTGTATTTTTTTAATGACTGAGTATATGCCACTGATTTGTGTAGGAGAGAGGCACATGAGTACTGTATGCCAAATCCGTTTAAGAAGCAGATGGAGAAAACAGATACACACATGCACTGGGACCAATTATTTTAAAAATATACTCCACCAGAAAGAGTCAGCTATAAAAGTTCTCTTGGTCACCAAGTCCTTAATTCTAAGAATTTTTTTTTCCATTTTTGTTTAGAGATATTCCATATCTATTTATATTAATTGTTCACTCATTCTTTGTGTCTAAATTGTACATTTGTATAAATTCTTTTGGGGGGTTGTAAGATGTTGGGGAATAAATATATTGAATTTTGTGCTATTTGTATTACTGTAGCATAAAGCATTCCTGGAAAGAAACACATGCGCGCACACACACACACACACACACACACAGATTTCCATTGCATATGATTTAAATGAAGCAAAAGATGAGGCAAAAGATTGCAATATATTACCACACGGTGCAAAAGGGGTGATAGCATTAGGTGCAAATTAGCCATATACAGTTTGTAGTCTTTTTTTAAACTACTTTTTAATCTAAACCCAAACCCTTGAAATTTATATGATAAAATATATAACAGATTTGGTGACAATTTTCGGTACTGTAATTGTGGGTACTGAAAACATGCATGCACCCCAGAAATAAGCATCAGATATTCTGGCATTTAAAAAACTACAGAGCTGCCATATATAATTTTCACTGTGTGATTATGTTGATTTAATATTCATTACATTGAATTTTTTGTTGAATTAACATGTTCATCCCTCTGTCTCATCTCCTGTTTAAAACTTGTTTTTTTCTGAAATGTTTGCCTGTTTCATAGTGCTATTTGAGACATATCCTAATTTTTTCCAAAACATGTTGGTTTATTCCAGCTGTGAAAAGCCAAGCAGTGTTTTCTTTTATTTTACTGTTGTCATTTTTGAAAAGTTGGCTGTGAATTTTTTTTTCTGTGTTAACAACCCTAACCTTAATTGCAGGCCCTTTCTGTAAACAAAAAACAAAAACAAACAAAAAAAAATCAATAAACCTTTTTTTTCCATTAACCATGACTTCTTTGATTTTGTTCAAGCAAAAATATTTAATCAGTGTCCACAGTTATTCTTAATGGATAATCTAAGCCCCTTAATAATTTTCATGCTTTTCTAAAATATTACTTTTGTATTAAAACTTTATATATTCCTTAGCATACCAGTATTTATACTTCACTTTTAAACTTGGAAAGACTATTTAATTTTGTATTCCAATATCATTAAGGGATGTGTATTGGACATTTAATACAAATGCTTTTCTTTAACACCTCTTTATTTCTGTGAGTTAATAAACTGCACATTTTGCTGTCATAGCTAGTCTTGCCGGAGTTCCTGCTTGCACTCAGCACATGATATGCATTGGTCTTGACCATTATCTGATGTTGAACATGTCTAACATATCTGAACCCCCCCACCCCCCCCTCCCCTTCCTGTCTGTCTAGATGCACATGCTACACCTGAGATACCAGTGATCCTGACCCCCTCTACTTTCCGGACCTGCCAGATCCATTCTGATGTCCTACTTTTGGTTTGGAGTTATCGTCACTTAAAATCCACTCACTCCTGTTGAGAATGACCCCATATGAGCTGCCTCAACATGCACCTAGAAACTGTAAAGATGGCGTTGGACTGCTCTTGGCATATGTGTTTTTGCTATAATGGCTAAGGACTTAAATTGTTATGAACTGTCTTGTACTCAGATCTTCGTCAGTAATCAGATGAAACAGAAGAAATTTTATGTTAAATCTATAGTGAATCTTGTGCTACAAAATTGTATGTTTGTACCATATAACACATGGGTAATTAAGAGAGCTAGTTGTGTTGGCACTATCTGGTGTCACCCAAATAAGGATGGGTTCCCTTTTGAGTCTGGTTCCTCTCAATGTTTCTTCCTCTTGTCATCTCAGGGAGTTTTCCTGGCCACCATTGCCACATGCTTATTATTAAGGATATATCTAGGTATATATATTTATGGATACCTTTATAGAATAATATGTTTATACCTGGAATTTATATATTTCTGTGAAGCTGCTTTGTGACAATGCCCATTGTTAAAAGTGTTAAAATACAATAAAATTAATTAAATTGAATTATTGGTCAATGTGAACTATAACTGTAAAACAATACATTATTATGTATATGTTTTGACATTGAAATTTTGTTTAATTGTCTAGGCCTCTGTACTTTGTGAACTCATGCTCAAATATAACTTTAGATTACATGCCTTCTGTTTTTAAAATTTTTGTTTTTATTGTACATGGAAGATTTAAGTGCCAGTAAACCAAAACAGATCCATAATGGACTTTTACTGGAATCACTTTGTTAAGTAATTCCTATATTTATGCTTCTCACTGCATCTTGTACTTAATTGTAACACTACTTTCCAGTAGTAAACCATAGATGATTTAATCTAGAAAATGTTTATTTGCTATCAATGGACTAAATTTAGTCTAAGTAAAGAGTCTATCAATCTGAATTGTTTCTCTTCTGTTATACTGATACATGCTTCTCCTGTAGTCCGTAAGCCATAGTCACAAAAGTCAATCTCTATATTATTAAAGGATCAGTTTGTAATAAAATTACATTTTTATTTTTAATGCAATATAACAGTAATGGGAATGAACACACTTGCACTCAGTGATCCATCTTTTAAGTGTGATTAAACATTTTGCAAAAATGTACCCCATTAGTCTGATATGTTCATATGCAGCTAAAGTAGGGGAAGGAACAGAATTGTCCGGGACTCTTTTCTGCTGCGTAGAATTTCAAGCTGAGCTCTGGCATGCATGCAAAGCAGCCCTTCCCAAAGTGATGGAGAGAGAGAGCTGTTGCTGAATTTTAATGATTTAGTGTGTGTGTGTGTGTGTGTGTGTGTGTGTGTGTGTGTGTGTGTGTGTGTGTGTGCGCGTGTGAGTGTAGGGGCCCTATTGTCTGCCTTTATCCGGAAAGGAAGAAAAGAATTAATTGGACAGAAAATGGAAGCGCGGGGCAACTGACATGTCATTAAGAGGCTTGTGAATGGATGATTAGATGTACATAGGAATAGAATTTTCTCTCCCCATTACACCGTTTCTTGCCAAAGTCAGAAAAAACAGCAACAGCAACAACAATGAAGATGACGAAGAAGATGTGAAACATAAACCTGTAACTGTGACAATTCCAATGATAATAATAAAACAGAGATTTTGAGAGCAGATGGCATGTGGGTGGCTGGTTGGAGAACAACTTGCTGTTTTCCCTCCTTCAATCTCTTCTTCTCACATCCCATTGTTTGCCAAATAGTTCGAGGAGGAACTCTTGAGAAGGACCATACGTGAATCAGATTCATTGAAACAAGGCCCTTCAGAGTGCTTGGGTCTCATTTCAGTTTGAAATAGTGGCTGCTTTGCCCTTCATGAGCTCCTTTTGTATCCCAAATAACTAAAACTGAAGCAAGCTTTCATAATAATCCAGCCAGCATTAAATCTGGTCTCAAAGAACATAGGCTTACCTGCGCCTGTGAAGAATTTCTGTCATCCAGGACAGTGAAAAATGTTGAAGTAGTAATGTTGTAGTGCATGTGTAATTATAGGTGGAAAATATGGAACAATTATCATATCAAGATTTCAACTTGCAAAAGCAGTCAGTCAATGCTATGAAACCTGTAATAATCAAATAAATGCATATTGTGACTATTTGAAGATTGACCCTAATCACTCCCCTTTTAGTACTAATACAGGGTTATAATACCTACATTTATTGACCAGCCTAAATTACCAACACAAGACGCAAGAAAAAGAGCTGTTATTTTTTATTGGTGACACCAACCCAATCTTATAACAAATGTATAAGAATTTTAAAAAGAAAATTTACTGATTTAAACAATAATTGTTAGTTGCTAACACCAGCATTCATCCTGACCTGAGTCACTCATGTCATATGATTTGGGTTATGCAAATGCTAACTGGTTATCAGGGGTGCAAATATGGTCTGACCATATAAGAGTGTGTGGGAGGAATTATAACTTAAAGGCTGTAGCTTACATACATATGGGCACAAAAATTGTTTAGTAATAATAATATATTTTGTCTTTTTTTCCAGAGTGACTGTGACAGTTTAGTTTTGTCTGAGTTCCAGCCTGTTAATACAATGGACCCTCAGCTCGCAAAGGCATTGGATGGCGAACAAATCGACATATGAACTAACTTTCAGAGCAAATTTAGTACTGACCAACGAACAAATCCTTGACTGATGTACGAGAAGCTAACCCATGTTTCCCAGCGCAAACCTAAAGTTCCAGTCAAGCACTCGTAGTGTGAAAGTGTTCAATGCATTTTTACATTGTATTTCTCTGCATTTTTGCTATATAAGCCTTCATTATGGGTCCCAAGAAAGTGAAAAGTGGAAATGGTAGTGAGATTAAGAAGCCTAAGCGTATAACAGCTGAAATAAAGAAAGAAATACCTTCACCAGCAACTACGTATCCACTGCAAAGGTAACATGCATTAAAATCATCTGTTTATTTAATTTAGTTCTACTTTTCTATAAGTAAGGTTATTTTAATTTTATTCTATAGTGTATTGCCACACATAAACCCATAATACACTTTAAAAACATGTTTTGAGGGCTGAAACACATTAATTATATTTACATTAATTTCAGTGGGAAAAAT
>JAQMCW010000008.1:12838827-12853162 GCA_030068335.1 Chrysichthys cranchii | reverse complement strand
CTGAAGGACATGAAGAAGGAGACTGTCAATGCCTGCTGGAAGAGATTGTGGCCAGAGGTGGTCCATGGATATGAGGGTGTTTCTGCCAAAGAAATTCATCACTCTGCAGTTGATAAGGTAGTTAGGATGGCAAAACAGCTAGGAGGAGAAGGCTCTGATGACATGACTTGCGATGACGTCGTTGAGCTGCTCGAGATCTACTCAAAACCGCTGACCGACGAAGAGCTGGCCGAAATGACAAAGTCAGCAAGCAAGGAAGAGAAAGAACAAGAGGAGGATCAAGCAGAAGAAGAAGAAGAAGAAGAAGAAGGCCTAACTCTCGAGCGCCTCGCCACCATTTTATGGTTAGCTAAAGAGCTTAAGTCATCGGTTGAAGAATGGAACCCACAAATGATTCAGTCTTTGCAGTTCAGAAATGCTCTTTATGGCGCCACAGAAGTGTATAAAAAACTCCTGAATCAAATGAAAAGACAGTGCCAGCAACTGCCTATCACAATGTTCTTTAACAAGATAAAATAAATGCTTTTAGAACTGATTTGCCTATTTTTTGTAATATCTAAGACAATATAAAGGGTTTATGCTGTATAACTCTGCAGTTAATGGTTATAAGAGTGTGGGACATATATATACATATATATGTGTGTGTGTGTGTGTGTGTGTGTGTGTGTGTGTGTGTGTGTGTGTGATATTAAAATACATGAAAGCTGGAAATATTAACATAAATAGCTTAAAATGGGAGACAAATCAAAGCTGTATTAACCTGACCTTTATTAATGCTTTAGCCAGTTCTAGCTGCTTCTCTGCTGTATATTAAATCAGTACCACAAATGGCCAAAGCTGCTACACTAAAATGTAGAACCTCATAACTGCTGTAAATGAACTTTTCACCTGTATTGCTGCAAGCAGATGTCATGCCCCACCTTGCTTTATTAACCCTGCTAAAGCTGTGAAGAAAGGTCATATGTCCATGTGCTGAGAAATGACCAATATTAC
This sequence comes from Chrysichthys cranchii, assembly GCA_030068335.1. Lineage (NCBI taxonomy): Eukaryota > Metazoa > Chordata > Actinopteri > Siluriformes > Claroteidae > Chrysichthys > Chrysichthys cranchii. Next base: position 12,852,169 of record JAQMCW010000008.1, on the reverse strand, counting down.
ATTGTAATGGCTGCTCTAATTGTGTTACGCATCCTCTGACCTGGTGCTCTAGACCAGCTGGGGCTCTTCTTTAGTTCAAATTAACCCACTTTCACAGGGGCCACTCACCTGGTGATGGATTGCATGCATGAGCCAGAATGAAAGGGAAAACAGCAGCCAGGGGAAAAGTTATTGTGAAAGGCAAATAGCTTGAGGCTACCTTCTTTGTAGAGAAAAAACATGAGACAAACAAACAAGAATTGGGATGTTTCAAAAGTCTGGAACCAAAAAAATGAAAAAAAAAAAAAAAAGCACTATATGATTTATCAGATTTAAGAGACTATTTCTTGTGTTTTACATAAAATCGTGCAATTTTGTTAAGATTTGCACACTTAAGACAACTGTTTAATTTTGTTCTGGCTGGCTTCCATGTTCCTTCTGTTGTACTGATGCACAACCTGCACCATGCTGTGTAATGTATTTCCCTGCCCACTGAATAGTCTTACATTTGTATTTGTACAATATTTGTGTGGAGTCATTATATTTCTCCTATATTACACCACCATCCTAGGCCTAGGCTCTGTGTACGTTTACTCTATATTGATTGAATAGCAACATTCCAAGGATCAAATGATTGTGTCTTATATTTCCCAGTATCAGTGCAGTTGTCTGAAACTTAATATTTTGCAGCTGTATTCAAAGGCATGTGAAACTTAATGGTGTAACAGTTTTGCAATATGGTATTTCATCTATTTTTTTTTTTTTCAAACCAGTCACCATTGTTCTATAGATGGATTAGCTTGGTTTTGACATGGGTAAAAAAAAAAAAACAGTCAGTACATACAAACAATTTGCATGCAAAAAATCATGTTCGCTTTTTATTGTGTACTTGCTTGATGGAATAATGTTATTCATATTTCTGAGACTCAAGTATAACCCATCACGGAGCTTGGCAGCTATTTGTAAATTTTGCAAGCAGGTGAGAAAACATGCTCCTAATCCCAATGGCTGCACATGATGCAGCTGAAATATGACACTGCACGTTTTTTTTAAAGGCATAAGTGGGAACATAGTGAACTAATTATGAACCAGTGGGTGCTGATGTATAGCCAACATGTCCATTCCTCCCTATATTACACACTTCATTGGCACCTGAAAGACTACACTGATGCAATAAGATGTTAAGTGTAAATTGTGATATAGATTGTTCTGGACAATGACACATTTTGGTTGTTGTGGCTTTCTGGCTTTGTGGTGATTTTAGGATGTTAAAATTAAAGCTCATATTTACTCCCTCACTCACCCACTCACTCACTCACAATTCTTCTGCTGCTTAATCCTGTTCAGGGTTGCAGGGGAAGGCTGGAGCCAATCCCAGCTGACTTCGGGCGAGAGGCAAAGGTATACCCTGGGCAGGTCTCCAATCCACCACAGGGCCAACACACAGAGACAGACACCCATTCATACTCACATTCACACTTATGGGCAATTTAGAGTATCCAATTAGCCTAATCCCCTCTGTGCATGTCTTTGGACTGTGGGAAGAAACCGGAGTACCCAGAGGAAACCCACATGGGCACAGGGAGAACATGCAAACTCAACACAGAAAGGCACCCAGGTCAACCCTGGGGATCAAACCCCAGACCTTCTTGCTTTAAAGTAACAGTGCTAACCACTACACTTCCATGCTCTCATAGTGTTCACATGGGTTTCCTCAGGGTTCTCCAGTTTCCTCTTGCTGTTCAAAAACATGCAGTTAGGTGGATTGCCCCTAGGTGTTATTGTGAGTGTGAGTGTTGCCTTGTGGTAGTCCAGCATCCTATCCAGCATGAATTCTCCCACCTTTTCCAAAGTGTTTCCAGGAAAACTCTGCATCCACCCTGATCAGGATAAAACTGTTCTGTTGAAATGGGAAAATGGGAAAATTAAATATCACTATCCAATTACTTAAGGATTCCAGTATATCTTTCCACACACATCTACTCTGACAATAAATGCTTAGTGATATAAACACAAATAACAGATATAAAAATTGAAATATACTGAAAATGTAACTATAATTATCTATTGAAAAGTCAATAATGGAAGAAAACAAACTACCCTAAGTACCAAATTATTTGTATTGTATAAAATTTACTTCAGTATTTAAAACAGTTTTTCAAAATGAAATTATGTCTAATGATAAAATATCTTGTCACACGAGGTGTTTTTGTTGAATAAAATAGCTTTTCATAGCTACAAAAAATCAACCCAGCGTAACATAGTTGAAAAGGTTCAGGTTAAATCCTGCTAAATGGGAAAACTACACCACCTGCTGTCATAAATAGGTACCTGCTTTGATCAGAAATGGCCAAGGATTATGGGTAATCGCGAAAGAAGGAGAGGATTTGCCACTGGGACTGCATGTACTGTTGTCCACCAGAGATGACCATTTTATGCTCTTGTCCTTTGTCATGAATCCAGATGTGGAATAAACCTACTGTTACCACAAACCTGACCATTTCTTGGAGATACATTTAGGCAGGATACATCTCACAGAGCTCACGCCAGCATCCTGAACAACATCAAAACGCAAGTTGTTGTATTACAACAACCCATGCTGGGTCAGTCTATATTGTACCCAGCACTGGTTTCCTAACTGGTCCAAATTGCACTATTTTTAAGACAGCAATTTTAAAGTGAATAAAGATTAATATGCAAGGTTAGCACCAGGGCCGGATTATCCATTTGGGCCAGTGGGCCGGTGCCCAGGGGCACCAGCCAGCAGGGGAACACCACATGACACAAGCTTTAAAAATATTTTTCGTTAATTTTTATGTTATTCAATTGAAATTGTTAAATTAATTAACACCGGACTGGTAATCAGGCAGATTGTGCATATTCCTGGGATGCTGACATGATTTGTGGGCCGATACATCCTTTTTTTTATTTGTTTGACCAGCCCATCAAACTTGTAGGTGGGTGGCCCATCGGGCTCAGGCTGACTCAATCACATATTTAAACATCCTCCTCTTTTAGCACCAGCATAATCCAAAAAAAAATATTAAAATTTGACACTGGGCCGGCCCAGTCACATCTTGTGATGTCACATCCCCTTTGAGTTCTGTACTTGCGTGGAGTGTGTGTCTAACCAAACAAACTGTAATGTAAGTGAGTGAAAGATAAAGGAAAAGCATAAGGGAGATGGAGAGAAAGTACGCCAGAAAAAGAAACAGGCACTTCAAACATCGCTGCTAAATGTACCAAACTTACTGACATGTTTGCAGCGGCAGGACCTTCACCTGATGATAGTGGCGTTGTCAACGCCACCACCAGCACTGGTACAGACACACTACATAAGGAAGACAGGAAGGAGAGAAATAAAGTAATGAGTGTTGAACCTGCCGTAAGCAGAGCTGCTTTCAAAACATGTGTAATGAGTCAAGGAACCCATTCATCCCTTCATAAACCTGAATCAAAACACAAGTGGTGGATAAACTACCTGTTGGCAAAGTCATGGTGGTAACACTACAATTAAAATTATTTTGCACACTTTGGTCTATGGCTATGTCCGTTTGGCTTGTTATGGTTGTAGTTAGCTACCAAGATGCAGCCTACCATGAGGAGGTAAGAACAGCTAATTAATAGGCTTGGGTGGTATGGTGGTATTAAGGTATACCCTGATATTTAGAAAACCCAAAGGTATTATTTTTAATACTGTCCAAAATGCAGATGCTCCTCTTTCTGTTAAACTGTTATGGTGATACTGTATTGAGGTGATGTGTTACACAGCCCATGTCAACAAAAGTCACTGTATTATAATGTGCAGCGACCTTGCCCAAGTTTTACCACATGTGTTTACCTTCTCGCTACTGGAGCCATAGCTTGCTTTAGGATTCATCACTGAGGAGTGTACAATTTTACTGTATTAATAAATGCCAAGTTTGCAAGTATTTAATGTGTCTGTGATTCCTTTTTACTAAATCCATGTCTTTGGTTGTTTTAAGAAGTAGGAGTTGGCTTACATATGGAAGGAAGCACAAAATTGGGTGGTGCGTGTAATTGTATGTGGTGAGATGGGACCAAATTTTTGTCCCAGTCCGGCCCTGGATATGATCAGAACATAACTAACGGTTAGTCAGTTACACTGAAGAACATAAACATACAGTGTGTGTGTGTGTGTGTGTGTGTGTGTGTGTGTGTGTGTGTAACATATTTAGCAGTCTATGCATATGGTGATAAATTAACAATTTCAAGTGAATAATATAAAAATTTACCAAACATATTTTTAAAGCTTGTGTCATGTGGTGGCCCCGCTGGTTGGTGCCCCTGGGCGGCCCACTGGCCCATATGGATAATCCAGCTCTGGTGATACTAAGACTCTTTAAGAAATTGATAAATCCTCTTTGAGACGTGTGTGGCGTTGGAAAAATACAGCTAAAAGCGTGCTGCACTTGATGCAACAGTGTGCATTGGTGCACAGTCTTGCTAAGCAGCTCTTGCGTATTAATCATTAAGCGCGTACCGCTGATGACCCATGCTGTGAGGTCACTGTTCAAATACCACTCTGTTAACTTGTTGCGGATGAACCAGCAATTATCTCGAAACTAAGTTGATTTCTGTTATAGTTTACTTCAATTGTCACTTGACCATAGGTTATAGTTACTAACGCAGCTATATAAAACATAATCATCTCATAGTTTTACAGCAAATGGGGTGAGTGTTGGGTCTATTTTCCCCGGACTTTAATATGCACACGAATTTATTAAAAATTCAAACGCAATTATAGGCTGTATGACTGTCAGCTACCCTGGCTGTTCGACGTCTAAATGTAATGTAAGTCAATTAAATGAGACATCTCCTTCCTGCACTAATACTACGCTCTCTCAACGTTCATCAACACAGATCAGGGGTTTCATAAGGCTTTCATTGCGTAATCATCTGAATGGAAAAAAAAAAAAACTTGCAATGTTCATATTTTGCATTCAGCCTTTAAGAGTGCAGCTTATACGAAGGTTAAAAATCCTATTATCTGTCTTCCTCAGGACACACACACACACACACACACACATACACACACGCACACACACACATACGCACACGCACACACACACACACACACACACACACACACACACACACATACATACAAACACACACACACACACACACGCACACACACACACACACATACACACACATTTTAAGACTGGCTGCGCTGCGTCATCGATGAGGCAAAAGGAGGCGTACTCTCTTCATGGGTTTATATAAATGCGCCCTGGCTTCTCAATCTCGGCAAAGTTATCTGCGTGTAGATTTATTTAAAAATCTTTCTGGGGACTAATTGATCAGCGCGTGCGTTTGACCTGCCTAAGTCATGATTAAGAAAATGAATCCGTCCGAGCATGACTTTGACATCCCATCGAAGAACTGCCACCGCATGGTCGTGCTCGGATCCACCAAAGTGGGCAAGACAGCACTCATCTCTCGCTTCCTGAACGAGCGCTTTGATGATCAGTACACGCCGACCATCGAAGACTTCCACCGCAAGTTCTACAGCATCCGCGGAGACGTCTATCAGCTGGACATCCTGGACACGTCCGGAAACCACCCCTTCCCTGCCATGAGGAGACTCTCCATCCTGACAGGTAAGATCTTAATTCTGTGTGATCAATAACGGACCAGGTTAGAAACCGCATGTGACTGAACAACAACACAACAACAACGTTATTATTATTATTATTATTATTATTATTATTATTATTAAATAAAGTTTAAAAGAAATGGGCTAAATTATATTAAAAAGAATTCTAGTCTGCTTCTTACCTTTTATATAAAAATAATCAATCAATCAATCAATCAATCAGTATTTTATCCAGCAATTCCCCCATGAAACTGGATGGGGTCACTGAACTGTCATAACTGTTGATCACAACAGATCACATGCTGCACCTGCTGACTTGCTGCGTGTGTGTATGATGATTAACATATTTTCCCCCCGCACTTTCAGGTGATGTTTTCATCTTGGTGTTTAGCTTGGACAATCGAGCCTCTTTCCAGGAGGTGCAGCGACTCAAGAGGCAAATCTTCGAGACCAAGTCATGTCTAATGACCAAGACAAAGATGAGTGCCGATGTTCCACTCGTCATTTGTGGCAACAAGTGCGACCGTGACTTCAGTCGCGAGGTTTCAAACGACGAGATCGAGCGGCTGGTGGCGGGGGACGAGCGCTGTGCCTACTTCGAGGTGTCGGCCAAGCGCAACACCAACGTGGACGTCATGTTTCATGCGCTTTTCGCCATGGCCAAACTGCCAGACGAGATGAGCCCCGACCGGCACCGCAAGATCTCACTGCAATGTGGTGATGTGCTGCACAGAAAATCCCTGCGCAATCGTAAGTCCAAGGACGGCGGGGATGCGTACGGCATCATGGCTCCCTTCGCAAGGCGACCCAGTGTTCACAGCGATCTCATGTACATTAAGGAGAAAGCCTTACATCAAGGAACCAAGGATCGCTGTGTCATTTGCTAAACAGACTAATTGGGACTCTGAATTTTAGCACTGCAGAGCGGCACGGCAGTACAGGTCAGTTCTGCTTCTCCGTATAGCTATCCCGATTAATAAGACAGCGCCACCAGGACGTGCCAGTGTGGGCTCTGTCCGCGGGTCATGAGACCTGACCTTTCAGGGTTTGGTCATGTGGTGGTTGCGCGACCAGACAAGATGGAGATTCATCAACAAAGCTGCTGTAAGCATTTCACCGAAAAGACTAAGCCACCCGACAAGTTTGCTGTGACACTTGAGCACTTGTTTACAGTTTGTTGAAATATTTTATTTAAAAAAAAAAAAAAAGAAGGCAATGAACTTGAATGTCTGTGGCATTGTGAACAAAATACATGAATGTATATTTATTCTTCTGTCAGTGTTTACTTTTGTTAAAAAAAAGATTAATAAAATGCAAAAGAATAAAATCTCTTCAGTGTTCTTTTTGATTTTGATTAAGTAGACCTAATTACTATTTCACTGGTATCAGCAAGGGCACCCTTGAACGAAAGAGGATATAAAAAGAGAACAAAAAAATTAAGGAAGAATATATTCTTTGCTTATTATTAAAAGTAAGCAATACTGAACTTGATTTAAAGCATCAACCTTTCTAGCACAAGAAAATGAACTAAAAATTTCAATACAGTATATGAATTTGGTTTACTCCTGAACAGGAGTACTACACCTGTAGTTATGAGTTGTAGTACTATACATTAACAAAAGTATGATAGCTATAACCAAATAGTTAATATATGGCAATACAATAAGATATAACCTATTATATACTCCACATACTCATGCAAGATGCCATGTATGATTCAGCCATGCCTGGTTAATTAAAATCCATGATCTATTTCAACATAGAAAATTACACAGCTGCTTAAAATATTTAATTTTACCTATTAAAATCAGTTTAATTTACAACTATTTATTTCCATATTGATGCACCATAGACTAAACAACTCATGAACCATGCTTGAGCTCTAATATTTAGGCAGGAGCTGCTTTAGTGCACTGAGTGTGGATAGCTGCTGCTGTATTTATGGATATATTTTTAATCATGTGCACACACAATAAAATGTTTTCTCATTGCATCTTAACTTGTTCTTTTAACCTCTATTCATATTGAATTTTTTTCCATGCTACAAATATCTAAGAGACTTGATATTGATAGAAGACCACTAATAGAAGTATATATGCCATATATACCACGTGACACTAATTATTTTTGCTTGTGCCTCAATGAAGTGGAAAGTCATTTATGGTAGGAAATTAAGTTTTAAATAACTGTTAAACCAAGAAAGCATCGGTAGCATTAATCTATCACTACTCCACCACCACCACCACCATCATCATCATCACCAGTATGTGTAGTTTCTTGTCTCCAAAAACACAAAAGATCCACCATGCTATTGAACTATGGAAGTCTGCTGCTATGGAAGTGTACATTAACAGTGTTTATCCACTAAACACAGTTCTACATAGAACCCTTTCATGGTTCTTATTAGCATTCATATACCATTAATACACAAAACTAATTCAAAGTGAAGCAGTACTTAAGTCTTGTACACAGACATCTTAAAAGTAAATAGACACCATCATTTTTGAAAAAAAAAATCTAGAAATTTAATTTGAAATGAAAAATAAGAATATATTAACAAGTTTGAAGCACCAGGTGGTGTTCACATAGATAAAACATAACGAGCTGTGTCTATTTCCTTTTGAGATTTCTGTGTATAGTGCAAAACAGTACAGCCCTGATTGTTTCTTCTTTAATACTAAATACAAAAAATCCTCAAAGCCCAATTTGCACAAAGATATAAGTAAAATGTATATGCAAGAGATGCCCTCTGGTTTATGTCCACAGTCTTTTATAAAAGATGTTAGGTTGCCATGAGAGAAGGGCCTGGAAATTTAGTCATCATTATCTCTCAAGCACAAATTCTTAGGAATCTGCATGAGTCAATTCATATGAAAATGCAAATGGTACTAAAACATGTTTTTATTATAAGCCATTTATGTGAACAGTCAAGACATGGAATTAATCTGTCTTTTTAGACTTTCCAAGTGATTGCTTTCAGTTTCTTCTGTCTCATTACTGACTGTCACACACTTTGAGATAATTAATCTTGAGTTTCCAAGAAGGACGTAGAAATCGGGTGGTTTGATGAATAAAACAAATGTGTGTTTGTAATTAACATCCAGCTACCATGCGTGACAACTACACGGGCATGTTTTGACTCCTACCATGCTGTTGTGGTTCATATACAAATTGTGTCAACAGTCCTCAAGCACATTACAGGTGGCTCAAAACAAACAGGCACACCGTCACAGGGTTTGTAGCATATCCAGGCCCTCCAAGTCATTCCAGGGTCAGAATGACGCAGAACTGAAGCGGTGTTCATAAAAGACGTTCAACAATAGAGGCTGATTGGTCTGACTGAATAAAGGTTGATTGTCATGGCATGCAATCACAGTATCACTGTGAAGCTTTCAATGTACAGTTCATGTCATTTGTTTGTCATTTTAATTTAGCCTCAAATCCATCCATCCATCCATGCATCCATCCATGTATTATCTATACTGAGTATACCTTAAAAACTGGAGCCAATCTCAGTTGACATCAGGCTAGGTCCTGGCATAACAGCCATTTACGCTCACATTCAATCCTATGAATGGCTACTTAGAGTAGCCAGTTGACCTAATATGCATGTCTTTGGGCTGTGGGATGAGAATAGAGCACCAGGCTATAACTCTGCACAGAAAGGCCCCAGTTGGCTGGGAGGTTCAAACCCAGAAACTTACTGTGAGGCGCCACTGCCTGCTTCCCATTTTGCACCATATCTTTATTTAACTTTTTTTTTTTTTTACATTTAGCTGATATGTATATAAATGTATTCATATGTATGTCTAAGTGCATAGTCTTTTTAAAAGATATGTGCTTTTTGCTATGTGCTATGCAATTTTTTAATTTCAAGATGAATAAAAGAAATACAAGTCAGAATGAAATGATCAAATTATTATGTTCTTTTATGATTGTCATAATCACATGATCAGTTTAAATCAGATTACATTAAATACATTGCCCATTTTATTATATAATTACCTGTCTTTGAGAATTAAACAGTAGGTTGAAGAGGTGTGAAAAGCCCCCATTCCAGCAGTGCTAACTCCGCTAGAAATAAGTGTCCCCTATGGATTTGCACTGATTATTTCAATTTCTCAATTATCTTAGATCCTTAGTATTTTCTGCAAAGAAAATCTGATTATATTTGTCATGTTGCATGTTTTTCTTTAAAAAAAAAAAAAAGTAAATAAAAGCCAAAGCCTTATCAGCCAAGTTCAGAAAATACTATGACATATAATTCCATATGAGCACATATGTTTTGCATCATGAGCAGATGCTTTCTTTCTCCACACATAGGCCTTTCCTTCACTTTGGAAGAGGTTAAACATGGTTCCAGAACCATTCCAGGCTTATCACTATTCTTGTGGTATGGCCTCTATATTTAAATTCTCCTTCAAACATTTTTTGGTATCTTTTCACAGCTCTCACAATGTTTCTGTCATCAACTGCTGCTGTTTTCCTTGGCTAACCTGTTTGATGTCTGGTAGTTAGTGCACCATTGTTTTTTTTTTCTTTTTAGGACAATCCAAATTCTGGTATTGGCTGTGACTAAAGCCAAATGCTCAAATGTCTTCACAGGCAAAGGCCAGGGCTTAAACCAAGAGTAGACATTCAGAACGATTAATGGGCTATATGCACAGAGCGGTGCTGATGTAGTTCCGGTAAAATTTCAGCCAGCTCAGTCATTTACAGTACCCTTTTGCTTGCTGCATTTAGCTCGTATTTTCAGCGTTACCACCATCATGTCTCTTAAGAAAACGTTTAAATTTCAGCAAACCGATAGCACAACAGCTGAACACTGTTGTGTGTCTTTGTGTCAGGCATCCAGTAAGTACAACAAAGTACTTAGCTTTCTCACATTTCCTTCCAATGTGGAAACTAGGGGAAAATGGATTGGTGCTATCCGGAGGAAGAATTTCACAGTCAGTCCCCATACCCGCATTTGTAGCCGGCATTTTAAACAAGAAGATGTCCGAGAGCCAGAATCCAACAGAGGACTATGACTGCTAAAGAAGGGAGCGGTTCCAACTTTATTTGAATGGAATAATTATTCAGCTCCACCACCACGACTTGGGGTTTCGCTTGGAGGATAAATCTTGGAGAGACTGTGTAAAAAACGCCATGTCAGTGAATAGACGAAGCTAATATAGTCGTGAAATAGCCTGCACAGGAAGTGAAGCAGCTGGCTTAGTCAGGATGCGGAAGTGAGCGTGCATATACCCCATTGTTTAAACAATGAATAAAACAAGGCACACCTGGGCAACAAGATAAACCTGTTGTTGAACACACTTAGATGTAAATAATTGCATGAAAGTATTTGAATATTCATCTTTTGATCTCAATGCCAAAAGTCTTCAGTCTGTAGCAAAAGCAACACAATTGGCCTTGCAGTTCCAATACAATTTTCATCATCAAAATGGTAATAATGATTTAAGGAAAATTTTGACAGAATAAGTTAGTGTTGTGTGGCCTGAAAATCACTGTATGGTTATACTGACCCATGTGTGTAAATTAAATGAACAATGTCTCAATTTATTGTGTGCTGGGTGATGCATTGAGCTAAAGATAATAGTTTATCAGCTGTTCATAGTATTTCCTATATTTCCAATATTTCCACAGGTTGTCATTCTACCACAGGGTTAACAAAGAGATGAACAACCATTCACAGTCACATTTACACTTGTGGTTAATTTAGAGTGGAAACCTAATCATTGTTATAAAAAAGCCATCATGTCAGTCAGAGCTTATGTTGGCTCACCTTTACCCGGTGGAAATACACTGATATTTCTGCTCATGAAAAATGTTTTTCTAGTTCCATTTGACTGCACAGCATCCATCTTTGAAAACAGGAGGTTATTTCTTTTAGCATTGAATCAGGGATTTGTCCCGGACATCCTTTGCTAATGGTTAGCCTATTCAGGATGTCAGCATGTTGTCAATGTTTGATAGTGAAAAATATTTAATCCACAAGTGGCTATGTAGAAGCTCAGCTAGTGTCATTCCATGCAGTTTCACACTGCACACAGTTACGCAACCTGCTCGCTAATGACCCACCTCTAATAAAGGCATAGAGAAAACAGAGCAGCTGGCCAATCAATTAAACACAAAAATGGAAATCACTGTTTTTTCACTCAACCCGATTAAAGTTTCACTTGAATCTATTGCTCTAGGTATTCATTTTGTTAGCGGTTTTCCACCAAAGTCATATTCGCTAATCAATCAGATGAGCCCATTGTCATGAAGAACCAAAGTTTTATTTGAAATTGAAATTAGTCTATTCAGTCTGTCCTGGATTTCTTAGTGATCAGCTTTGTGCATTTCAATACATTCATTTTGGACTCTCTGTACAACTCTTCCATTGAGATTCTAAGAAGGATATCAGAACTTGAAATTCTAAGCATTACACAATCGCTTCTATTAAAGTAGATGAATATGCCTTCATATAAAGAAACAAGTGGACTTACTGATGGTCTATGTGCCAATAAGAGACAAATGTACCTTTAAAATTAAGCATGCCACTTGACCTCAGTATCTTGATCTCACTGATGGATGTTCATGCTCTCCTTTGTTGCACTGTATTTGTTTATCACATTCCTACATTTAGACCACTGGATAAATATATAATAACTGATATAGTGTAACTTTCCATAAAGAGACATTTATGGAAGGAGTCTTGTGTGTCAGAGCTCTGTAACGGTCCATAGGTTTTCTTCAGGACAGAGAACTTTGTACTTTCCGGTTTCTCAGTAACATAACAATCTGCAATTTTTTTCTCATTAACTTGAAGAGAAAGGGTGTGGGTGTGGGTGTGGATGTGCATGTGTGGGTGAGGGTGGGGGGATAAGGGAACTCTTTATAGTTGCATTATTGTAAATGATAATATGGACTAGATTGTCTTGTGAATGTTCCATGGCATTAAATGTAACAATTAACAGTTAAAAGGTATAAGAATCATTCAGTAGTATGTTATAAAAAATGTAAAATGTAATTGCTGGGGAATAAAACACAAACACGTGGCATTGTATCATCGCATTGTTGATTATTTCCCTATAACAGCATGTCCCATCATGTTTGTTTTCATTTGTTTAAATATGTCTGTGACATCCCATTGCCTGTGATATACTTTCCAGTAAACATGCATGAACTTATTACCAAAACAATAATGGTTAGATCTTGACTAGTAATGTGAAGCTGTTATTTACACAGTTACTTGTCACTTTTGACAAAGCAGAGTGTTTCTGTTCAGCTCCAATCAAATCAGCTGAGTAAACAATCTTGTTGACTTCTATAATGATATATCTTTATGAATCCAGGTGGTTTTGTCTTGTTCAGACCTGCAGGCAAGGATATTACACTGCCTACTGCAGGACACCAGGGAGTTATGAGCTCAGCGTTTGAACAGTCTTTACAACCAGTTGTGTTTACCTGGAAAAGAGAAGAGTCATTATTTCCAGCCATTTTTCTCGAGTTTGGATTATGTGACATTTGAGGTTGATTTGAATGTGTCCAAAGCTATAGAGATTTTGAAAAGTTCGGAAACTGAGGATTATAGCCTATTTGAATATACAAAAGAGCCCAATGCATGTAAAGAAAAAAAAATTGTAATGTTGTTTTCTGAGATGACTGAAATGAAATAATCTACAGTTGTGGTCAAAAGTTTACATACACTTGTAAAGAACATAATATCATGGCTCTCTTGAGTTTCCCGTTACT
>JAQMCW010000008.1:12765503-12777889 GCA_030068335.1 Chrysichthys cranchii | reverse complement strand
TGATGTTTCAGGTCATATTTAAGCAGAAATGTAGACAATTCTAAAGGGTTCACAAACTTTCAAGCACCACTGTATTATATCTGGGAAGAGGCCAAAGCTAACATTTGCCTTTTCTGAGATACATGACACCAGACAGTGTGTCTTTCCACACTGTTAATCAGACTTTCATATGTGTGAGCTAACAGATACCCCCCACTGGCTTGTGTCTCTTTTATTCATATGATAGAGAGGAAAGCAATAAAATTCAATTAAAAAATAAATAAATAAATAATTGATAGGGCAAAGGTGAAATGTCACTTTGCGAAGGTGGTTAAAGGAGGAGTCGATCTCAGAAACTTTGGATGAAAGGCAGCAATACACTCTGTATGGGATACCAGTCCAGTGCAGGGCACAGGCACACACAGTCACACACTCATTCCCACCTAGAGGTAATTTAGAGTGGCCGATACCCCTGCTGGCTTTTTTTCAGGAAGTGGGAGGAAACTCCACACAGACAGCCCAGTCTCAGCTTTCAACAGGGAATGTGGAAGTGTCTTGTGTAAGGCTGATAATCATAACATCTCGCTAGAATTAGAGCAGCTACATCCTAATGAAGGAACTGATACAAAATAGAGACTGTTGTACCTGTAAGCCATCTCAGAACTGTCATTTTGCTAATGCATATCACAGAAGGAACAGAAAGGCTTTAGTAATCTTATGATGAATATTCGCATTTATTCACATTTGTCAAATACTCTGGAGTTCCATTTAAGGAGGAATGAATCTACATAAATCGTTGTATTTACATTGTATGTAACAAGGGGAAACTGTGGTCCCGATTTTAATTTTCTGGGTTTTTTTGTTTTCGTAGGTTAGCTTGGTGACACTCAGAACGGTGAAATCTAGCCACCAAATCCAGTCGTAGAATTAGCTGAAAGGCTGTTAAACACTGTGATGGAAAATTGAAAATAACATCCTCAGTTTGTTTGGGTGAACACTTGGACTGTTGCACCACTTGGGAGCCTGTAATAAACTTTGATAATGCTTTTAAACTTTGATAATGCCATTAGGCTTTGGACATTAACTTTTACCTCACTTCAGCCATGTGATTCTAACAAAATGCTCTGGATCTGTCAGCAATACATTTAACATAGCTTTATGGTAAAACTCCACTTCGCCACATATTTAATGTTATCTAGATATACTGCACAACTGCAATTAGCAGTACTGTTATGGGAAAGGGCTGTGTTGTGAATGCCTGGTGCTTGATTGGTTTCTTTGCATATAATATAAAAGACATACTGAGGTGGTATTTACAAGCTTTGATGGTTATTGGGGTTCATCAAGTAAGAATCAGTCCATTTAATTCCACAGTGAAATTACACTGTGTCCAGATGTCACAAGTGTAACAGAGGGCTAACAAGATATGTGCAGTAAGACAGATTAGTCTTGTTTTGACAAAACCAGGCATGGATGTCTAGGGTGATGTTTAAAGTTCACAAACTTCTAATTGGTGTCTAGCCACTCTGCTAATTCTGTTTTCAAGCGACAAACAGTGAATTCCAGCATGGCTCTCTCACTGTTTTCTCTACATTTGTTTTGACTTTGGCTAGAATTATGTCTTAACTATTACCTATGTAATAGGTCAAGACTTATGTTACTGAGCTTAATAGCCATAGAAAGAAATAGCAAGAATAGGGAAGGTGAAAATACACTATATGAAAAAAATTACTTGTATGACACTTTACTTTGCAACATGTACAAATGAGATGCAATAAATCAAATGGTTTGTGTTCTTTTCATTGTGAACAATTGCAAACTGAGTCTAAGTGCTCACCATCTCTTTCAAAGTTCTCATACGGTGGCTACCCCATTCCACTATGTGTTCCAAAGACCTGGTTCAGGTAAGCGAGAAGCTAAGATAAAGGAAAAATGTGGACTGTCTGTGAAGACCGTGGACTATAAAGTTCTGACAATTTTAGGATTTTGACTTATAACACTAGTTAATATGGTTTAAACAGATGCGTTGTTTCAGCTTAAAATTTTTATACTTTTATTTAATATTTTGATAAACACTTCTCACCTATATGTCAAAAGCCATGCAAAAACCTGTCAGAGGTCACTGAGTCTGAATTAAACAGACAAAAATGGAAGTAAACAATAAAAAAAAACAAAAAAAAAAACAGATTTGACCAAATAAATTACATGACCTCATAAAAAAGAACCAGGTATGACTTTTCTTACAGAATGTCTATTATAATATTTAGATCAATCTATTAAGCATGGGCATACGTGTTATAATACAACCTGCCTCTCAGATGTCTTACATATCTTTGATTCTAAGTTTGGGTGCTGTCTGTGTTTTCATAGCCCTGGGTGTGTGGCGGTGTTCATTTCAAAAGCAGTTGAAGTGTTGACAGGTCTGGTTTACTGATCTTTCTCTCAGAAGGCAGACCGTGTCACGTCAGTACTCCACTGTGCTCCAACCCAACACTGTTAGAGCTATTTACAAACGTTGATAATGTCTATCCATTTTCTCACTTTGTACATGGAGGGAACACAGCAGCACTATTAAACTACAAACATTACATTTCGCATGTGTGGAAATGGGAACCCTTAGATTAGCGTTTATACAGGAAGAATAAAAAGGACAGTGACAATCACCGAACAAGTATTGATGACAAACAGTAAACAAAAAAGCTAAATTGTCCATAGGTTCTCTCAGGAATTACTCTCAAATCAACATTTTGTACATGACAAGGTTTTAGATTAGAACCTTGGGACAAGTCTTTTCAAGGTTTCTGCCTCTGACTTTGGTATCTGTAACTGGCTAAGACAAAAAATGGGCCATCTTTGGTGTATTCTCAATTGCAAGCATGTGCATAGATACAGAGTCCTATCTTACAGTACCAGAGTGGTAGCATGAAAAGCACCTTGTATTATAACATAGGACAATGGGCTCTATTCAGACTTGCTGTCCTAACTGGTGCACATTGCTCAGCATGGTCATTGGCTGCATGGACAATAAGCATTGTTCTTGGTGGTCTGCAGTTTCAATGAACAGCAGACTCTGTTATTCACATTAAGAGCAAGGCTGTTTATCTCAGCAGAAACAAGTCCCTTTTAAGTAAAATGCCTGGAATAAACTGTTCCTTTATTCTCTTTGGTTAGTTACTTTATACTCCCAATCAAATGACTCCATTGTTTCAGCCTTTGGTCTGAGCACAAGGAACAATATGTGACACATTGACTTGACACAATCAGATTATGCTGGTTGAATGGCTTTTCCAGATCAGTGAGAGGGTGCCCTAACAATAGGTAACTTGTAAATGAAACAAGTATAATATTCACTGAGCATAGATTCATACCAATGAAGTTTAGCGGAACTGCGAATCCAGGTTTTGGCATTCACTGTGGTTTTCTGCCTAGAGAAAACAGTGAATCAATATGAATAACCTGGCTTGCTTGGGGAGAACCACTGTGAGCAGTATTAATAATGAATAATGTATTAATAACGTATAATAATGTAATAATGCAGTATTTATAATGACAAATAATGAATTTGTCTTCAGTAACCTCCTGGTCAGTGTTGCAAGGGATGCCGAGCTTATCTAGGGCACCAGACCCTGCCACAAGACCACAAGATTAGCCCCTGCATTAGATACCAGTCAATTAAAAATGCCATAAGCCATATGCGTATAAGCTGCCATTTATAGTATACAATAATGATAAGCAGAATACAAGATTGTAAAATTATTGTTATTGTTCTAATGGATGGAGCCCAGAAAACATAGCAGGGGTCATGGCACAGACAGACAGGATTATCAGAGCCAAATCCACAGATTAAAATAAACAAGTCCAGGTTAAAAAAAACATTAACATGAAAAGAGCATGACCTACACCTCGAGAAACTACAGCATAATAATGTACAAAAAATTGAAAAACACACAAGCTAATTAATGGCTAAACACAGGAAAGGCTCATACATTTGGGAGACAAACCAATGACAGGACGGGGTGGAGAAAGAACCAAAAAACAGGCATGTGACAAAACATAAACAAGTGTACATAGTTACACATAGGTACATAGTTACCATGTTGAGACCTGTACTGGTTGCTGAGAGGGTAAATTTGCCACAATATTATTTAATAAATCAAGTGATGAATTTAATTTGCAAATTATTGTGGGATGAAACGAATAAAACGTGACATAGTGCTAACAGTGACTCCACTTGACGTCAGGCTGCATCACACCACCCTGTCATTGATTATTTTCTCATATCAGCATGCCCTGTCACGTTTTCTTCCGTACTTTTATTATGAAAAAGAAAGTATGTCCAGTAAATGTTTTCAAGGACACCAAATATTTCACTATGCTGGAGCTGGCTTTCTCTGCCATATGGCTGGGTTTCTGTATGGCAGAGTGTGTGGTTGTGTGAGTTGGATAGTGTTTCAGTTTCATCACCTCTTCGCAGTCAGTGCAGGAATGAAAGCTACAATGTGGGCGGCCCACAACACTGACCACAGGTTTCGTATGAACATTCATCTCATTCCACGCTTGATTCACAAGAGGAGAGTTCAAATCAGTTTCATAAAGTGCTACAATTTTCCCATTTAGAGAATGAATTACTATATAGAGAATGGGTTATTCCTTTTCCAAAAAAAAAAAAAAAATTCTAAGCATTATTCTGTTTTTCTTTGATGTCTTGGACTTGTGGACTTGTGGTCTTGTGCTGTCATCAGAAGTGTGCCTTGTGGTTTGTGTGGTATGAAATTTACTGTCTCTCTTCCTCATTCCTTCATTACAAACACAGAAGCCGCATGTGATCACATGTGAAATTGATTGTGGCTGCTGTGTGCATATTGGTGCACCTCTCTGGAATAAAACCGGGGTGTCATGTGCCATTTCTTGAGTTCTTGCAAAGTAGATGTGCCACGTTTGGTACTATACCATTAACCTCTTTTTACCTGTCAACCTGGGATCCTTTTTGTTTTAGCTTTTGGTGAAGCCAAGATTTGTTGGGTTTACGTGCTTTGTGGTGTGGCATTGTTGGTTTAAATACCATATGTAACTGAAAGGTTCGTTTGAATGAATTGAACGTCAACAGAGAATTTCTTTAACCTAAGGAACGCAACAAGAGGTAAAGTAGTCTTTGAGAATCGGGAAAAGTTTTGGAATTTCTGAAAAGTGGGTATGAATTTCGAACGTGAAAATACTATTTGTAAGCTGTCTTCAGTAAATCCACAGCATGGGAGACAGAGAACAAATAATAATGAAAGAGAATGTGTCTGTTTAGGATGAAGAGGAGGAGGTAGTAGATCCTTTTGCCTGAGGCTAAGTGACAGAGACCTGTAATCAGAGAAGAAGAATGTGTAAGTGCATAGACACAAATCAATACAGACGTGGAATGAGTTTGTTCCTTTGCTTTTACACACACTGGATTTGCTTGATAATGTAAACATCATTTGTGAAAGAACAGAAAGAACCAACATATTATGAAATTGCGAGATAGAGAAGAAGGAAGTGCTTTCATTGTCAACTGTTTTCCCAGTTTTTGTTCTTGTGTATATACTGTAGTTAGAAATGGTTAAAATTTCTTTTTTAAATCTGTCAGGTTTTTATTTTAAATAGATAATGAAACCTACATTAAACAGTAATGGTCCTAGATCAGTGACAAGTGCAATACATGTAACGGCTCAGCGAGAACTGAGGAAAAGCACTCAGCAGGTGCTGAGTCAGAGCAAGAAGAATGTGTGAAGAATGGGGAGCATGCGATAGCGTGAGTGAGTGAGTGTGTGTGTGGGGGGGGGTGGAGATATAAGCCAGAGTGAGTAAGCCGGAGAAGGTGGGGGTGGAGACTCTCTGAGGATTGCGTGCGGACATCAAATGTTTACCTGTAACAAAAAAGAGGGGAAGGTGAGGCCGGGAAAGAAAGCAGGGAGAAAAAACGGCTGTGGTTTACAGGAGTAGGCGGGGACCCAAAGCCAAAAGCATGAGCTTCGCACGCAACTTAACAATACAACCTTTATGAACGCTGTATTGCATTAGCAGGTGAGCACACACGCTCACATTGTCAGTGGAATTTGAATAGCAGAATTTGCTTATCTCAAGCAGCAGGTCACATTGTGAAACCAGTTAGTTTTTAAAATGCCTACGCACAGAAATACCCTGCATTTACCCTTGTAAATAACAGAAATACACCTAGATTGAATGTCAAAGATTTCCCTTTTACATTTATATGAAGGCCTATTAATTGTTGGTAGTGCCTTTACATAGGTAAGATAAGAGGCAAAAAAAAAAAAAAAAAACCCATCAAAAACTGTGGAACATAGATGTCACCTTAAATGCTATACAAAATATATGCTACCTCAGTGCTTGCTTCTGCTTTGTATCTTTTAGTGTTTACATACCAGGTGTGTAACTTTTGTCTAGCCAAGTAGCTCTGAGCAGCTACAATTGGTGCTGTTGCATAAAAATAAAATAAAATAAAATAAACTAAAAGTTAGGTGTCTAAATTACTTTATTTAAATTTATGAGCATTATTTAAATATGTAACTGGTAAATATATGTTAAGTTAGTCGATTAACAATTTTTTCAAAGTTACAATCCCAATTTAATGGAATATATATCCTAATAAAATAGAACCCTAGAGCTCATCTGCAGCAATTCAGCAGTACACTGCTTCACTTCATGACAAAATACATTTCCTTTTATTGCTGGTCATTAAACAGCGAGCCTCCTTCTAAACCAGTGTAAGTTGTGACAAAGAAAAATGGCCCTCACTGACTTTCTGAAAAGAGAATCAGTTTTTTTAAAAGAAAATAATAATGATGAATAATCATACAATAAAGCAAACAAATAACAAAATAATGACAAAAATCAAAGGTCATAAGTCCTTGCTTGGTGTGTGATGAGGCACACTGACTGTATCCTTGTGTATAAGAACAGATTCTGTCTGTGACCTGAGGTGTTTATGACCAATTTGTGGGCTTGTGATATGATGGTGGGTGTGTGTAAGCGAAATGTGAGTGCTTCAGTTTGTATGTACAAGTCTTTACGTGTGTGTGTGTGTGTGTGTGTGGAAGGTGCTGATACACTCGCACGCGTCCCTGGCTCTCCACCTCTCTGGAGCGCTGGCAGTAAGAGAGCAGGCACAATGAGCCGCATTGTTCTGGTGGCAGGCCCCTGCGTGCTCACACTCCCTCCTCTACCTGCACTTGCAGACAGGTGTATTCCTCCTTGTCACGCATAGCCACTGTGCCAACACCCTGTATTAAACCTTGCTGTGCAAGATAGTGATGTAGGATCAGCTCTCTTAAAGTTATCTTTATTTTTGTGAAGTCTGAAGATAACAGCTGATCCCAAATCACCAGTCTGCCTTTTGTCATTACATTATATATGCAGTATATTGTGGGTCAGACATAACCATAAAAACTAGATTGATTTATTTATTTATTTATTTATTTATTTATTTATTTATTAATTAATTAAATAAAAGAGGGAAATTCCTGAACTATTTATCAAGACCGATAGTATTTAGGTGTAAATGAACTAATAGGTAAAAGTGGAGGAAACTATCATGGTTCAACTGTACAGCTCGAGTGTTTTAAATGCATTTGACAAAGTCACATGCACTAGGCAGTGGGCATTAATTATTCAGCTTTTACTGCTTTGAGTAGTCACTGAGGACAAAACCCACTAATTCTTAACATGAAACAGCAACAAGAATACACAAGCAGCCATCGTTTTCCATTTTAATTGAATTTGGTTAGTTTCCAGCCTGGCCTTCGTGCCCTTCCAGCTTTGAACCATGCTGGTTTTAAGTGTGGTATTTCCCACAGCAAGTTCCAGAATCTTCAAGGAAATAGACATGCTGGCCCAGTGCTGCCCTTTCACTTGGCGAGCCAACATGGCAATTCAATTCCAAGTTTCCTGGCTGCTGTTTATGAAACAATTGCCAGATGAATAGCAAATAGCAAAAAGCCAGCAAAAGGAAGGGAGGAAAACTAAACAGGTGTCTATGTGTACAACATATATATGTCTACTTTGGTGTTCTCACATAGGAAGTCAAAACCACATTTCTGCTCTTTGGCACTCATATACATTGGATCCCATAAACCCCCAAGTGCTTGGTTGGTAATTGCTGCAATCTAATCCTCCACTCTTGCTAAACCCATCATTGAGGCTGGATCTTGAGACCACATGTGGAAACGTTTGTGTCCAGCCTTGCTGAATGGAACTCTGTGTTATAGATAACTTTCAACAGGGGGACATCTCTCTGTCTGAAGCTGTACTGAGTCTCATAAAACCATGATCACCATAAAACCCTTTTTCCGTTCTCATGTAATTGGAGTGATTTTCCTCTTAAAGACCCCACCTCTGATCCAGCTGTGTTTAGAATTCTCAAATCCATCTGTGTCACGATCACCCTTAAAGACGTTCTTCTGCTTGAGCGTCTAGCCAAACAATTTGGGGCTTGGTTTATTACCTGTTTTCTTTGTCTCAAAGTCAAACTGATTTAATTTACTTTTATTCACATTACTACTGATGTAAAGGTAAATTTGATAAATATTTTGCCATTTCTACTTTGTTCACAATTATTGTTCATACGCCCAGCAACCAATAAGACAAAAAATCAAGTTTGCTCTTTGTTCAGTCCACTTGTGACTGAGCTAAGGCTTTTTGAGAGATAGAATAGCAATAGCAATAAAATAATTCAGAGCACTGCCACTGGTACACTGTTAGCAAAAGAGAAGCAGTGCACTGCTTCTGAGGACTGTTTACTGTTTTTAAAGCACATTAGTGTGGCTGAATGATCATTCTGATTACATCCAATCGGTGCATTATCTGCGCAAACAAACTTTTAGAAAAATACAGAGTAGCAAATAATCATCATAATAAGATGCAAAAGATTTTTTTGTTAACTGTCATCTGGTTCAGTCTGTATTAATCAGTATATTGATCTTGGATTTCTGTTCTAAAATAATCACTTAAGGGACACCAGACATGCAAGACGAGGGAAGAAAATCCTTCACAGCACAGCAGTGCCTGAGGAATGCAAGCCAGGAATGCTGTTGAGTTACCATAAAGGGTTTAGATGGCTGAAAACAATGTCTTTGTGTTTTCATCCAGGGTTCTAGTCACGCAACTCTATGCACGGAAATCTCCAACAACTTTTCAACCTGGATCCACAAGCAAGCAATCAAGTAGCTGCAATTGACAGAATCGCGTGCAATTCAGGTACCCCTGGATTGTACTGGAAAAGTGCCAGTAAAGGTGGTTTCAAAAAGAAGAAGTGGATGTAGGAATGGAATACTTTCCAGACTCACTCGAATAACAAAGGGACCCACTACGCATAAAATACTGTAACACATTTTAATAGCCTGTAAACATGCGATTGGATTCTTAAAAACAGACCACATTCCAACAGTTTATGCTTCAAACTTGTCCGTAAACTACTCACAAACTAGTCTTATCAACCGCTGAGGAATATTTTGCATCTTTCACATTTTTAAACTACACCCTTGATAAACCCAGTGACGTACTGTTGTGTACCTATAATGGCATTCATTCCACAGGCATCTGCTCAGCAAAGTGAATTTCCCTAGCAATCCTGACTTCATTAAATGCCATTTTACTAATTTCCTGTTCGGACTCTGTTCGAAAACACATGCACTGAAGATCCTACAAACAACCAGTCTCACTTCAAGTGGTCCATAAGTCCACAATTACGTCTGTATATGGAATAAATTATCTTGACAGAATGACTCTGGTTACTGGAATTTGAAGAAGTAAATTATGCCTTGATTTATTTAGCTGGTAAATTCAAGAGAAAAAAATAAACCTTTCTAACTGAAGTAGCACCACCAGCAACATAGCGCTTAACATCTTAGTTAACATTCTTTAAAGCCATATTAACCTAATGCATACCAATGTCATATAAATGTTTGCTTTTTTTGACTAAATATTAAGAGTAGAATGAAATACAGCCGTGGGGTACTGACTTTTCCTGACTGTCTTGTATTGAAAATTCTGACTTCCTGTGTGAAAAACTTATAACCAATGACAGCCACACTGACCTGTCACTTTCCAGTTTTTAGTTCAACACTTCAGATGCTTGAATAATCTTGTAGTGTGACCAAGGTACAAAACAGATGAATGTATGGCCATATAAATTAAGTTTATATAGAGCTCTTATCTTATTGGCACAGTGGGTCAAATTACTGACTCCTAGTTCCAAGGTCCTGGTTTCAGTCCTGAGCACAGGTTAATGTCTGTGCAGTTTGGCATGTTCTTCTCACATTTCTGTGTGGGTTTCCCTAGGGTTTTCCAGATTCCTCCTGATGCAAATTGTCTACAATAAATTGCCTGTAGGTGTAAGTGAGTGTGCTAATGTGTATGTTGTTGGTGCCCCGTGATGGACTGGCATCCTTTCTGGGGGGAATTTTTCCCATCCTGCACCCAGTAGGACCAAAGTGGGATTTGATCTGAACTCATCCCATCCCTGACCAGGATAGGGCAGTTACTGTAGATGAATGAATAAATGAATGAATGGCTTTCTAATCCTTTAATTTATTTCCAAATGCTGATCACTGGGACATGCTGAACAGTGCGTAGGCCCTCAGTAGGATTTTCCATCTCTTATAATGGGGATTCCTATCAAGATCAGCTGTAACCCAAAACACCAAAAGCTGGTAAATACTGATCTTAATAAGCAGGAGCAGAAAATATTAATTAGGTATGGCAACATTTTATAGACTTTATACAAATTCATCCATTTAAAAACAGTTTAGCCAGTTTACATGCAAATATCTGTAGTACTAGACAGACACAGATACTGATAAAGATACTAATGTCTTGCACTCCTTACACTCCTACTGTACAAATGTGTTCCTGTTGAAATACTGGCTGATGTACTATCAATTAATTTTTTGACAAATAGAGGTCATTTAACCATGTAGCACCCCTGGGGTCATATTTAACCCTGCTCTGGTACCATGAAAAAAGTCACATTCTCGGTACCATGGGGTCAGTTTTCCTTGAAATAATATGGTATGACAATGCGTTATAAAATCCAAATAAAATTGCACAACGCTTCATGTGCGTGTTTCCACTTATTTCACCCTGCTGGAGGCAAAAATGTTACTGTTGACATTGGCAATGGTTACTGTTGGCACAACTAATTTGGTTTTCTTGTCACTTGATCTTGGACAAATATATCATCTCTTGCATCGTCCTGGATGACGCTGTGTGGTGCTTGCGGCTGGTGCGGGTGCCTCTGGTGGTGGATTTTTGGTACAAAAATACAGCATTGCTTGTGTAATCAGTTTTCACATTTTCAGTTTTTTTGGTTGGTCCATGTCACAATCTCTGTTATCATGGCACTGGCAAAAAAAAATTAAAAATCAAATGCTTTCAAGGGTGTCTCTGCATGACGCCTATTCCCTTTCGGCCCTGGTTTCTGTCTGACAATATTTCGCATCAGGGTTCTTCTGACAGTTTTTGGCTTCTGTGACCACACATACCCGTCTTTCCACTTAGTTTTTATTTAGGTTTATTTTTGCTTGGGGTCAAATTGACCCCATAGTAGCAATCACATTGAAGGTTCTATGGTGAAGCGAAAATAAACCTAAATAAAAAATAAGTGGAAAGACTTTGAAACTAATGAACATGTGTCACATACTTTGGAAGGCCTTATGAGAAAATACATGGAAGGCAAGGTCACTAATCGTGATAGTTTCCAAAAAAACATGGTCCAAAGAGGGCTGGGGTCACATAGACCCCATGGTCTCAGAGCAGGTTTAACCCTAACTTTTATTTCACTCTTAAATTCAACCCTCTCGTTGGTTGGTTAGGGGACATCCCAGAAGGTCTCAAAATAACCATTTCATAACATGTAGTAGGAAAGGGTTAATAAAAAAAAACCCACCTGTTTTGGGGTTCACTGAGTCTGTATCATAATTTTAGCCAATGGAGATATTTTTCCTATTATAATAAGGTGGTCTGGGTCTTCCAGGGTCAAAAGCGAATTCCTGGGCTGATGTTTGTTCCCAGTCTGCCCTTGATGGCAGCCCAATAGCTGAATAACCCACATAACACAGTCCAATGGTACCTCGGTTTTCGTTGACTTCGGTTGTCGTTGGTTTCAGTTTTCGTCGACTTTTTCCACAAAAAATTTGTCTCGGTTTTCGGCGGTTGCCTCGGATTTCGTTGGTGTGACCCTGCGTTGTTTCTCGTTGTGTGAGCATCACCCCGCGCGTCTTGCCAAGCAATTCCATTGCTTTCCAGTGTTTTTGTGCTTTTTCTATTGATTGCGAGTGCTAATACTCTAATTACATGTAAGTGATTACTGCGTATACAGTACATATTCGGTGTAATGTGTTTATTTTGCGTTTTTCAGTTTCAAA
>JAQMCW010000008.1:12737720-12750728 GCA_030068335.1 Chrysichthys cranchii | reverse complement strand
GTGAATGGTTGTCTGTCTCTGTGTGTTGCCCTGCGGTGGATTGGTGACCTGCCCAGGGCGTATCCCGCCTCTCACCCCATGTCAGCTGGGATTAGCGCCAGCTTCCCCTGCGACCCTGTACAGGATTAAGCGGCAGAAGACGAATGTTCAGACACAGACAATTAATTATTGTTTTTTTTTCTTCAACCGGATTTATTCTTTATTGCTGATTTAAATGTCATCATTTCTTTTATACGCAAATACTGACAGTTAATTAAGGAATTATTATTATTATTATTTTATCCTAGGTTTATGACTTCTCATTTAAATGTTAGTAATTGTCTCTTTCTTTAAATGTAAACCCTTTTTATCTAACAGCTGCCAATCAGGGAGGGTTACGGCTAATATGTGCTTCCTCTAAGACCTGTGAATTTTTTTGAACTGCTGCTGCTCTGTCTGCATACGCGCTCTTCCAATTATTCCTGGCCAAGGACAGCTGTTGTGGCATCACCAGGATTCAGACCACCAATCTAGTAATAGTGTGAAGGCTTTTCTGTTGAGCCCTTTGTTGTTTCTCAATCAGTTTGTTTTATATCGTGGCTTGTATGATAACGTGTCTGCATAAGTTTAATACTTTGGCGTTCCAAACAGGTTCTTCTTCTTCTTCTTCTTCTGTTTTTGATGTCTTCTGACTAAAAACAAAACAAACACCGTTAATACCATGAGAGAGGACAATAAATTCAACACATCTCTTATGCATACTGAACAGAAGACTTCTGTACCCCTCTTTGTCCATGTCAGAGGTATTATTGCGTTTTATCGTCCGTATTAACTTTCTGTGCATATTCTTCTTGATTGTTCTCTGTGTGTGTTTCTTCTGTTTCTTCATGCTACAGTTATGCTACAGCTACAACTATGTCACAGTGGTCCTAAGTATGGATATGTATGTTACTCTAATTTATTCATTAGTGTAATTGAAAATGTAATTAATTCAATATTGATTTTAATATTAAATAGAATATTGAAACCCTAGACAACCAAATGATTGTGCATTTTATCTTAAGGCATGTTCCTATTATATTATATCATCTAGCAGATAGGATATATGATCATGAGCGTGAGGAATGTGAATCTGGATTCGTAAGCATCCTGTATGAATCAGCAGCGTGGAAATGTTCGTTTTTATCTATGTCTTCTGTAATATAACAGCTGACACTGCTCTCTACAGTTTTGAGAAACTCAAACAAGCTTGGGAAGCTAATATGCTTTGCCACCACCAGATGGTGATATTCTCCTTCTTATCGGAGCTGTACACCCGAGCTTCTGTTCCTCTTAGCTGTAGAAACTTGTTGAAACGCAGCAAAAGGCATTGGGTGGTTCAGCTGCTCAGCATATCGTTTCAACTTTAAGATCAAGTTTCCTTAATGCTTTTACTCGTTAGGTTGACAGCTGAAATGTGGGTTTGTATGTGGCCAAAAATGCCATGAAAATATAATTGTTTTTCAGCTTGTGAACTTTTGCAGTACCTAAAGATTATGTTAATGGAATGAAAAATGTGAGTGCTTAATGCAAAGGTTCTTCACCCTGGTCATGGTACACCCCACGTGCTGCACATTTTTGTATTTCCCCGGCTTCAGGTAATTACTAGTGGGTGTATTTGGTGTGAAATGGTATTCCGGGAACTTTTGCCGTAATGTTGTGGTCTCACACTATTTTTTCTTTTAAGTGTGCTCCTGCACAATCAGCAGGTGGCACTGTGGCTTCATGCAAATACACTATTTGTGCAAAGACTGAAGTGTCTTGAAACCAGAGTCCCCACTCTCACTCCACAAAGTAATGGTTGTAGATTGGTAGTATTATCTCAGTATTGCCAACTCATCTGCCTTTGAAGATCAAAGCGGCATTTCCGTCTCTTTAGAGTACCGCAACAGATAACCTTAATTTGAACTTCAATAAAGTCAACCATGTGCATCGTGCGTCTGTTGGCCTCAGCCTGCCATCAACTACTGACATCATCTACCATTATACATCCCGTGCGTATATAGCTTCATTGACTATGTTTTATATCTCGGCTGCATGAGGTTTTTTGACTTGCTAAAACGTTTGTAATGAGACTTGTATTTGAGAAAGGTGCTACATAAATTAAACAGAACTAAGCAGAAATTGAAAATATTGAAGAAGGCTTTGTAAAGTTCCAGAATTGGCATTAGGAGCAGAGCAGACATTGACAGGCCAGAAGTTTTTTGGTCTCAAAAAGGCTAGCTAAGGACTGTTAAGGTTTGGTTCATTCCAGGATTGAAAGCAAAGACATGCAGAAACTTGGCTTATGGCAGGCTCTCAGTTGGAACTCGGCCATTTCTTGTGCTGAATTCTTGGGAGGGGCAGATTGCGATTGGGTGACAATAATAACCTGGGCCTAAAAAAATGCTTGCTGCTCATACAGGTGTGGTACTGGACTTTGCTGTGAAACTCTGTGTGTGTGTGTGTGTGTGTGTGTGTGTGTGTGTGTGTGTGTGTGTGTGTGTGTGTGTGTGCATATGAGAGAGAGAGTGAGTGATGGAAGGCATGGGTATGAGTGATCACATAAATACCAACATAATGTGCTTCTAGCACCCATGTAAATGGCACTATGTTTGACACCAGTAAGTTTGAAGATAACCTCCTAAAGCGGTAGTGTTTTTCTTCTTTTTCTTACTTAAATGTTTAACCCTGCTGCACCGCAGTGTGCCCGCTTCTTCACTGTCTTTACCTCTTGTCTTTGAATCTTTTTTCAACTGTAACTCAAACTCTGGTGATCATATGAATCTCTTGGGACAGAAGCATAATGGAGAGGAACTCATTTTCATTTCAGGAGGCCACTGTAAGTAAACACCAAAAATGGCTCTTTGAGCTCTTTACATACTTGAACAGAGACCAAACTTGCTTTCAACAAATCAGATTTGGTGTGACTTAAAACGCTTAGTTATTCAGGTTCCTGCCTTTGGGGATTATGGGACGAGAGAGAGAGAGAGAGAGAGAGAGAGAGAGAGAGAGAGAGCGAAAGAAAGAAAGAAAGAAAGTTCTCATGAGGTTTTGCTGCATGCCTTGAGTTCTGCAAGCAAATCCTGCTATAAGTGTTACAGTAGGCGTGGGCATGAAAACCGTGCCAAGTATCAGTAGGGGTATGGCAACAAAAATGTCCCAGTGGACCAATCACAGCTCCGAATGCTTGCTCGGGTGGAATAAAGCTGATCTGGGCATGAAATCTCTCGATTGAAATCTTATCACTTAATTACTCTCCAATCTGAAAGCAAATTCATAGTAGGGTAGGAGGTGAAGTTTGTTCTCATTTGGGTTTGCTTTCTCTTCTGCTGTCCACTGTGTCTTTGCAGAATTTCTGCAAAAAGATGATGACTTGGACATGTACATGACTATAATAATTCCCATATATTTTATCATAACTTTTAGGTTGTTAAAGATTAACACCCATTTAAGGAATTATTGCCATCCACCACTGGAAGTGCTTACTTCTTTTTATGTGGAGGCCAAAATCTTATTTTTAAAATATATCTGGGCCTAACTACTGGGCAAGTTGGTACACCTACAGCAGGAGATGGCACTGTTTGAAGAAGCACTGAAGGGGTGTGTGCGCGCGTGTGTGTGTGTGTGTGTGTGTGTGTGTGTGTGTTAAGGTGTGACTGCAGGTTTAGTAGATCCCATTGCATTTCTGGTTAACCTTTAAACAGTGTCAGATGCTAAAGATTACAATAGTTATGACTATGCTTGCTTGAGTTTCTAACTATTGTAGTCGTATGTCAGAATAAGTTTTCAGAATTTCCAGAATCATACAGAATTGTGGGGAACCCCCCTGGGGGAAAAAAAACAACACACAAACCTCACTATAATTATATGTTAACCTTGTGCCATTGATCCAGTAAGCATCCTTCTAAAACTGGTAAACTGGAAGTTACTTTTTTAAACATTAAAGGTTTTTGCTCCATAACATGTTCTAACTTTGGGGTCAGTGCACCTTGGTTTCTCCTTAATTCAAGGATTAGTAGTATGGAGAACGAGAATAAGTTTTCTCAGTGTTTCTTTTGGATGCATAAATGTTTTAGGGACTTAAAGTGGTCTGTCTGGTGAACCTTTTCTGAAAGTAAAATCCTATGTTTTAGGATTCTATAGTCTGCTACATGGAACCATTTTGTGTAAAACTGTAGGCTGCAACTGATTCAACATTCACATTAAAGCACAATCTCTCAAAACAGAAAAAAAAGCAATAGCATCTTAATATCAAATAAATATCTAAAAGTTAGAACCGGTCATGCAGAACCTTTCAGCAACTGTCAGGTTTACTATTAGTGAAATTATCAATGTAATTAAAACAGTTTATTATAATATGTTGAATGCTAATCCAAAACAATGGCTTTCATAAACAGTTAGCTAAAATGTGGAGCTAAGTTAGAATCTAACTTATCTTCTCATACTTTAAATAAGTTTGTGTAGTACAGCATGCACATGTAATGTGTAACAGTGATGAAAACGTTAGGTAAAATATTTAATATATATATATATTATAAAATGTGTGTGTGTGTGTTTGCGTGTCTGTCTGTGTGTATTATAAGCTTAAAGACAAGAAGCTTCATCTGAAAGAGGGAATGGAGAAACCTTGTTGCTTTTATAAGATTCTGTGACCTTTAGTCTGAAAATGTCTACATTTGTAATGTACTTGGCAGTACACGTATGTGAATGTACAAGATTCCCGTAACCATCAGATTCAGTGTTGTGCACTGCCCCATACTTCCTTTTTTACCCGGCCTGCTAAGCAGGAAAGCCTAGATGAGCGATATTTCCATTCAGTCTTTTCAGTCTCAGTTGTCAAAAAAGAACATGTACAGTAGGCAAATCTTCTTTTACCTTGTCACAGACTCAAACAGGAACTGGAGCAAACAACGCAATTTTCCCACATGCCTCAAATTCTGCTTCTTTTACTATGGAGACATAGGAGTGGTAAAAAAGAATGAATCTGTAAAAGAATGAGGAAATGAATGTTGAATAAGAAAAATATAAGAAATAAAAATAAAAATAGGATAAATAGGATTCATGGGTGCAGGAATTGACTACTCTTGTCCTAAGGCCTGCCTAAAGACAGTTGATTGACAACTTGGCCCTTGAAAGAGAAGCAAAATCAATGAAGGAAAGTATTTGTTTGCTTATTTTTTTTTATTTCTTATTCTTAACTGCTACATTTTTATTATTCTTTCTTTTATTTTAATGTTCAACAATTATTTTCTTGTTCTTTTAGAGATTTATTCTTTTTTTAGGCACTCCTATGATTGCATATGCTACAGTTGGCTGATATTTTATACTCACAAGCACTATCACACATCCAGGTTTCCATTTTGTGTATATATTCTGCTTAGAACAGTTCATTTGTTAATGCATTTCACTTTCTGTAAAGGTAATCAAGCAACTCTGATTGTCAACTAGCTAAGTCACGAGATGATTGTCCTGTTTCAGGGAATTTCTTATAACACCCATTCCAGTAAGTCAAGGAATTTCATACAACGTTCATGTAATGATAACACACTGATGACAGTTGCTTGCTAATCTACAGCCAGAGTAACTTAAAGTCTGATTGAAATCTTTGCAACACTTGTTGAAAATAATAACCCGAATTAAAAACACATACATGAGTGTTTGTGCAATTGACACGTACAAGATTCTCTCAGAGACCTGATGCATGCTACCCATGCCAGTTTGCTATTCCCAGGCTATCTTAAAATGCTACTGGCAATAAAGATCAAAATGTCTTTTAAATGTCAAATATAAAATCACTTTAAATCAAAGCATCTGATTCGTTATTTTGAGTCAGTCATACTTTCAAGAAAATGTGAATTAGTAAAGTTTGATTTTCTAAAGTGGCAGGAACAGGCTTTCAAAATCCCAACTACTGGATGACTGAAAAGCCAGATTCCTGGAAATGTTGACGACTATCCAGCAAAATAGATTTTCCCGAATACAGGTAGATTAAATTGTCCAGCAAAAACTAGACTTTGCCTAGACTTCTTTTTTCCTCATTTTATTTTGTCAGGAAAGTCAAGAAGGCCAAATCTGGACCTGCTGCTATAGTTGTCCACTTAAATAAGTCCAGACTATTTCATAGTTAGCCCATGGTGTATGTTAAAACGATTGTTGTGTCTTTTTTCCCTCTGCATGTGTGTGCTCGCATACACGCCATATAAATGCACACATTGCTTTGCTCAGGTTAATGGAGTTCTGTCAGGAACAGCAGCTCTTTTATGGGAGTCTTTTAGCAGGAGTGGCTGCTGTTTCAGCTAGGCAGTTTTAAGAGTCTTATTCCCTCACACACACACACACACACACACACACACACACACACACACACACACACAAACTCACTCATCGCTCTTCCACAGCTTAAGTCTAACCAAACCTCCTTCAAGAGTCTTCAATAACATTACCTCTCCCTCTTACGGAGTTTGGCAGCAGAAGCTCAAACACAAAACGTGGTTTCTCATGAAAATCACTATTACAACAGCACAGTCGGCACAAGAAACTATAGCTAACGAATGAAGTTATATAACTTCAACACCAACCCATGAATTGGCACCTGATCCTGGCACTTGAGGAAAACCTCAGGAGTCTAAAACTTGGTTCGGTGTCGACCATCTGTTAGAACATCTGAGTTAATGGCAATTCCATTTGTTGGACTGGCCAACTATGGATTGCTCGCATGTAAAGGCTAGAAGCATTGAGCAAAAGCCCAGTGGCAAAAGAATTAAAGAACTTTAGACTCTGGCTCTCTGGGATTTTAGAATCTTGCCTTTCAAGTAAGAGCCAGTCTGAAGATTATCATTACGTTTTGAAGGCTGGCAAATATGAGATTGCAGGTAGATTTCCCAGTCCACACCAGGTCCAGAACAATGGCGCCGTGGCCGGACAGGACTGGCAGCAAACTGGCATTGGGAGCTTGCACTGTGTCTCTCTCAGTATCTTGATCCTGACTAACGTGAACGTGAACTTATCGACTTTTAATGATGCTTGTACGTGATCACCATTCTCTCCACCCCTGGGGTTTCTCCATCCTCCATGGCAATGCCAAGATGGAAGACGTGGGAAGGGCAAGCCAGTAAAGTGCACATGGCTCTGATTGAAAAAGAGAGGCAGAGGGAGGCAGGGCCATTTGTAAAGTTTCTCTCCAGTAGTAAAGGCTAGTTTTGTGCACTGGTCTATGTGTATAGAAACTAAAAGGGGTCATTTTTGCTCCTTTTTGTGCCTGCAGTTGTTATTTCACCCTTAATAGTGTTTATGGAATTTGAGCTATTTTTATTGGAAATGTTTGACTTTACATGCTTGTGGAAGACAATACTGCCCAATATGAGCACTGTAGTTTACAACGTTCTGACTGAAAAACTTTAATGTCCAGTTCCAATTTATGATCAGGTCTGACTTTTCTGCCTTGAGAGTTTGTTAGTATATGACCCAAACTAGAGGTGTGTGTGGAACTGAATTTTTAAATCCACTCCCACCCACTTCCAAAGGAATTCTGGACAATCTAACCCCCTCCTGCAGAAAGTCTGACCAACCCCACCTGCTGTTATATTTGTTTGTACCCACTCACAATATTTTCTAATGAACTTATTTGTTTCTGTTTCTCAAAATGTAAGAAAACTAGTCATTAAACCAGTGACCATAATTCAATGATAAGAACTGAGCTTTTATTGAAGATACTGTATATGATTAGAATTATCAGCACCCAGTAGTTAATACTTTGTGCAGCCTCCCTTTGCCAACGTCTTGTCCTATAATGAATGATCATTAACCACAGTTATACTACGACAGTTAATTTCACAATCCTGACCAACCTTGCTAACACCTTTATTTCTTCATTATTAAGATGAATTTTAGATGGTGAGCTGCTTTACCACTTATTTCTCAGATTTCCGTACTGAGAGATATGGATGGAGAGGTCAATGATATGTGCAAGTGTACTTATAATCAAACGTGAAAAACCTTAAATAAAAGACTAAATAGGGAAATGTTATTAGGATAATGCTATCCACAGGTCTCTTGAGAAGCAATGATATATTAAACAGCAAAAAGTGAAAGCTGCTTATATTTCATGCAGGGTCCCTGGGCACAGCTCTTGTACAGAATCGTAAAATTTGACATTTGGCCCAAGCATAAAGCTCAGCAGATATAATAATAAAATCACATTGCAATGTCTGGTTCCGTGCATCATTAAGCCATAAACTGTTGTATTGACCTAGTTTGCCAAGATACAATCAAAGCAATACAGCAAAGGATGAATCGAGATGATCTGGCTGACGTGGCGCCATAAAAATGCGCTAAGAAAAATGCACTGCTTTTGTCAGGTTTGCCAGGTTTCATTTTATCGAATTCTGATCAGAACAAGGAATATTTTCAAAAAAGGAAGAGTCTGAATACTTTTCTTGTTCCAATTTTGTTAAGTGGACAGAAGAACCTCTTTACATTCAACCTTAGGTTTACCAGTGACATGATGACATTTTTAATTGCTATTATTTATTATTCTGCCATCGCCTTTGATTACCGTAGGTATATGTTCCATGCTAAAATATTTCAGCAGCTTTCCTGCGGGAACTCCTGGGCCCTTTTTTGATTAATGGCTACTGTATCCTCTGAACAGCATTGCTTCTCCTTTGTGTCTGTGCCATTGTGGTAGGACAAGACACTGGCCCCAGACTGAGACGTTTTCATAAATAAACGTGCCACTGGCTTTGCCCCACACCGATGTACGCTGGGTGTTTATGTTCCAGTCCAGCAAAGACCCTGTGTCCATCTGTGCTTTCTCTCACATTAGATTTGTATTTCTCTCTCCACCTCTCTCTTTCTGTTCCTCGCTTCAGGTGTGTCCGACATGTGTTTGCAAATACCTCTATAATCCAGATGTTTAGCGGTCTGGATGAAGCACTGCATACAAATCAGGATCTTGGTGTACTCCAACCTTCTCTGTTTTTTCCTCTTCCTCTTTTTCTTTCTGTTCCCTCTGTTCTCTCTCTCTCTCTCTCTCTCTCTCTCTCTCTCTCTCTCTCTCTCTCACTTACTGTATGCATGTGTGTGGTCATGGACTGCTTCCACTGTCTGACTCCAGTCTCCCAGAAGCTAATTGTGTGGTTATAATCTGTGGTCTGAGATTACTCTTCAAGCCATCACTGCCTACTTTCCATCATCAGTGTGAAGGAACAGGCACAAATTTCTAATCAACAAACTCTACCAAGTGTGCCTTCTGGTTTTAGCTGGTGTCTTAGCTCAGTCATATTGCCTGTTGTCTATTGGCTGAGTGTTATCCAAAGAAGCAAGAGTGAAGCAGGAGCGTATCTACGTTTTTCCCAATGTGGTCTTTTCTTTGACGTCTGTAGAATTAAGGAGCCTGGTCATTAAAACTAATGAACATTTATTAACATAAGAAGATTAGAAGATTTTTTTTTTTTTTTAAATAAGAATTTTCTGTTTTGTTTTAATCTGGTCTGATTCATGAAGCACCTTGGGATTGTAAAATAACACAAGCTTCACACAGGCCTTTACTGGCTTTGTTGTAAATATAATAAGACCCATGAATACCCTGTGGAGATCTTTTACAGGCTGTCCTAAGATATGGGTGGTCTTTGTATTAATGCTTCAAGAGGTAGGCAAAAAGTCATTTGTGTTTAGATGTCAATGATCCAAAAACGATCCCTGCACAATTTACCTTTACAATACTATTTCCAGAATATAACATTTAAAGCTATTTGTCACAAGTCTTGTACGGTTTTAGTAGACAATGCATGTGCAGACTGGTTCATCATTTCCTCCTTGGTTGAAATGAAATATTCTGATTTTCTCTGTTCAAGACATCTGCCTAGCAAATGTGAGCAGGGGCTCATTCGTCCTGCCACTGTCTGAGGTGTCTCATGGTTTCAAATGTTAAACTTTCTTGACATCCTTAATAAGGTGTTTTTAGTTTTGAAAAAAAAAAAGAGGGGTGAAGAGTTGGCCTCTCTGCTCATAAAGGCAGCAGGAGGTTCCCTTTGTGGTAGCAGAGCCAGCTGATTCAGCTCTTCCCTTGTTTACACTGAGGCTAACGTTAGCGAAACCCAATGCAGCTAGCATAAACCAGTTCCGCTGTAGCGTCTGCTATCTCTCCAGCGTCACCACAGAACAGATTTTTACCAAACTGATGTGCGCAGGGTGTGTTCAAAGCATGTGGGTTGATTTATTGATGTTTATAAAGGCATGTTTATAAAGGATGTTTTTATGTTTTTAAGGAGATTGAGTTATTAGCTTCAGTCTGGAGCTCTGTGGTGAAACAAAAAGCAAGGCCTTGAAATCTGAGGCAGTGTGGAGAAATGTCTAACCTGTTGCTAGCCAAGTGTACTTTTCTCACAGTAAATGTCAGGTTTTGATCAATGTTTTCGTGAGCTACATGCCGAAACAAGATGGACATGAGCCTAATCAGTTCAGTTTGTTATAAAATACTGACTCCGATTGTCTGTGATCTTCCTGCTCCTTGTCGAAACAGAGGGTGTACACTCTCTGTATAGATGACGGGACAAAAACTTGAAATGATGGAAATGACTTAGTAAAAAGCCATTAATCAGTGATGATTGGCTATATAAAGACAATGCTAATTTGTGAGGGCTACGTTTTACCATGATTGATTTATTTGTTTCAGTCTGGAGTTTTGTGTGTGTGTTTTTTTTAAGAGAGCACTACTCATGTAGTACTAGACGACATTTCTGACCCTTACCATAAAAACTATAAGCAGCGTTTGTCTTTTAATGCGTGATAAGAAGAAACCCAAGTAATTTTGTTGAATGATTCCGAAGGGCCTTTTTGCCGTCTGGGTTCCAAACAGGTGCTGGTTTGGCCCAGAGTAGACTGGTCCCTGCTGTGATGCGGCACTGGAGTGTGTGTATGCATGTTTTGTACAGGATAACAGGGCTGGTGAATGGCATATTAAACTGTGTGTGCTCCCCCTGCAGAGCCCTTTGTATTACATAAAGACTTCCGAACAGCTCTGGCATTGTTGTGAGAAGGAAAGGGCCCTTTCTTCTGATGCTGGCGGTTTTGAATATGATACGCGCGTACGGAAAGTGTGGTCAAATAAACAGTGTGTTGGGTTACCCTGTCTGTACCAAATTGTCAGAATGGATGGGGCTCAACTTACATCTTCTCCCCTTCCTATTTACTGGAATTTCCCCTGAAATGGAGCCATTTCTACTGTTTTATACTAATTAGATATTGTGCTTTATACCCTAATGGTTCCCTTGTGTGAGGTGTGTGACCTCTTGTAGGGTTAAGATTTAATTGAGAGGAAGAAGACAATGATGTAATGAATGTGATTATATGTTTGAGATAACAGGATTGAAAGGTTGAAAGAGAGTTTGGAAAAAAAGGAAAACTGAAATTATGCCTTGAGTACTTGTACATAATTGGTTTTGATTTCTTTACTTTTTTCTTACTCCTTTCTTACAAAGATGCACTTACCGGTGATCTGCTGGTTTGCGTTGAGAAAAAAAAAAGAAGCAGAGCCTCAAATTACTAAACCTAGGTCATGGCCATGATTCAGAATTTTTCAGCTTTAATGGAGACAGAAATCTGTAACGTGAGGAGCAGCATATCCCACCACACCTAAAGATCCAGCACACCACACATGAAGATCCAGAACACCTTTTGTTTTGTCAAAAACCTATCGCTCACTTGCTTTGCTGTTGAGTCAGTGTATAACCAGACCATTCCAAATTCAAATGGGCCTGTTTGCTTTTCATCCTCTGTTTTCGCTACTGAGAAGTTGCACTTTGCAGAGTGAATGAGCAGGATATAATTACATTCTCTGTTTTGGGGTATGTGTGGCCAAGCATGTCCATGTGTGCATGGAGGCGTTAGAAATGAACTTGAGGCAATAGAGGAGGAAGTCCAGGTTCTGCTCTGCAGGGTTCTTCCTGCACTTGGGCTCTTGGGAAAGACTCACTGAGAGTGCCAGCTAAGACAGGGTTTGTCTTGGAACATGCTCAAAGGTTCTCTCCCTTTCCTCATCTCACATCTGAAAGGGTATTTATGTCCAAATGACAGGAAGGTAAATCGTCTGATGTGTCTAAGTCCATCTTGCAGACCCCCAAGCAGTCCATGTCCTCTTGCACTGACCCATCATTAAATCTTGAAGGAATCTGCTTTTAAAGGAATGTGTTTCGCCAAACCGTGGGTGCATCAGACTGAGCATAAGTGTTCTAGTTGTTTGTGAATTCACATAAATATGATGGTCTTGTGTGCACTAGTCTGTTGCAGGTTAAGACACCTGGAATATATAGCATTGTGTATGAATTTAAAATGCACATGGTGGTCAGTTCATGCTGTACCTGTTGTGCTAAGCTGGGCTTCATTAGTTCCATGTGTTTTGTGCAGCAAAAGTTACAGCTTTCTTAAAGTATAGTATCAAAACAAGCTTATATAACCTGTTTGAGGGGTAGTATGTGCAAAAACAGGTCAATGAAAGAAAAATTACATAAGAGTTAATTATGGTCCACTAATTTGATTGGATGAGCAGCGTTCCACGAGTGCTTATATTCATTATAACCACACTGGGATGTTTCACTGTTTGGATCACTGATTAAGTGCAGCACACAGCCTACATTCTCATGCCTAGAATCTAACCACAGCTATGCCGATATTCAGTCAAACGTCACTCTTGTTGGGCATTTATAGCTTAAATATTCTTTTGGAACAATGATGGTCAATAACAGTTCCTGTATATGTATGTACCAAATATATTAGATGCTAATATGATTCAAGCATAATGTTTGGATTGAGTTTGAAGTCTGCAAGTTGGTATCCTGGATAGGGATGCAAATTATCGATTAATTCATTAATCATTAGTTGGCTGACCTTGTTGATCGATTAACGATTAATTGATAAGCGCGATTTTTCCCTTAATTTCCCTGTTTCAATAGGGTCTATAAGAATATAAGCTAAATTTAGTTCAAATACTGAATTCAAAAAATGTTATAT
>JAQMCW010000008.1:12626144-12641034 GCA_030068335.1 Chrysichthys cranchii | reverse complement strand
CCAGTTTGAACATTTGTTATGTTATCTATGTTCTGTTATGAATAAAATATTGGCTCATGTGATTTGAAAGTCTTTTAGTTTCCATTTTATTCAACTTTAAAGAACGTCCCGACTTTTCTGGAATTCGGGTTGTAGATGTCCTGTGCTTTGTATTGTAATATCTAAGTTTTGTTTTATGAACAGGACATTTTAAACTGACCTTGGGTTTTGTAAAATGTTATTTCTGGCTAAATATTATATGTTCAAAAATAATAAAAACAGTAACCACCATATAAACAAAACTCTTATATCTAAATATTCTTTTTTTTTTTTTATGAAACAAGGGTTTAAAAAAAGTGATGCAAAGATGCAAAAAGTGTTGACAATATTTTTGTAATTTATGATGTTTCCTCTGCTCAGAGGAAGCTGTAGCTGTCTAGGAAGACCCAGGGGAAGTCCCTTCTCCATGAGAAATAAAGCTTCAGCTGCCGCCACATGCTAGTTCATGTGGGCTGCCTGGAATGTGATAATGATCAAGCAATGTCCTGAAAATCCCCAGCATACTGACGGCAATAATCTCCCTTGCTGCGCCACTGTTTAGAGTTGGATTGGCTGAATACTGTGCCCTTAATTCTATCTATTTATATTTTCTAACCCCACTTTCTCCTTCGTATGATTACATGCATGGGGGGCTGGAACGGGTAAGTGAGCATTCTATTGGGGTCTTACTTTGACTAATCTCCTCCATGTGAAAGCCCAGGGAGCTTTGGTGCCATGGAATGCCACCTCCCCTCATGTCACAGGGGACTAAAA
This sequence comes from Chrysichthys cranchii, assembly GCA_030068335.1. NCBI lineage: Eukaryota > Metazoa > Chordata > Actinopteri > Siluriformes > Claroteidae > Chrysichthys > Chrysichthys cranchii. Next base: position 12,640,242 of record JAQMCW010000008.1, on the reverse strand, counting down.
GACACAGATGCTTAAACGGCTGGGGACCAGGCAACAAGACACGCCTCCAAAAAAAAAGCATTGCTCGAGTCAGCCAAGGGGTGTGAGAGAAAAAAGTTCTCAGGTTCAGTGACATCATGAACATCATTATCACCTACTCTCATCCTCCTCCTCCATTGCTCTTTGCAGTTTGAAAGACTTCCCCCTTCCTCCACCACTTTTGGCATTCTGTTACCTCAACATTGCTCGATGCATTATTTGAGGGTTTTATTAATGCCGCTTGCCTGAGCTTACACAGTGCAAGATTAGAAATTATTTTACTCTCGACAAATTACATTGCTCAATTTGCTAAATGTAATTCACTGAGCTGCTGGAGCTCATAACGAGACGTTAGATGTTAGAAATTTTCATCAGAAGTTGTGTCTGCTGTAAGGTGAGCAGTATTACTAGTTAGCATGGTCAGCCCCAGATACAGATACATATCTAGCCAGCAACACAACGACGTTTGGATCCTAATAGAGAAGACTTTGGTGCAACCTCATTCTGGATCACTGTTTGTCTTTCTTTTTTTCTTTTTTTTTAGCATTTTAGACAATTTATTTAGTCAGCTGCTGAATGTAATCCATTGCATATTAATGGCATCCTAAAGTGTTTGGTTATGTTGAGTAATCCTGGAAGGAAAATGTGAAGGGAATTTTAGTTGCATCTGTTTATCACATGGTTAGAGTGAGGTAATAAAAAAATAAACCAAGCAATACAAAGGGGTGCCCCCTTACAACAGTCACAGGGCTAAATCAGGAATAATGCACTAGAATGGCTGACTGTAGCAGATGAAAAAAAGAAAACTGATACAAAAACAAAAAACAACATCCAGGTAAAGGACACTGTACTAATTGAACATTATATCTCAATCGGTATACTTTGGCTTGTCCATTTCTTTCTTTTTTTTTTTCTTATTTCATCACGTAAGCTGTGCAGAATTAGAGCCTGCTTGTTAAACAGGTGACTAGTGGCACCTGCGGTGAGAAATATCAAACTGTGTGATCACATCTATGGTGGAATTTTCACTGTCGCCTTGACAGATAGCTCATTCGTCTGTTGTGGTTTAGTGACAAGACATAAGCCTAGTTTCAATATTCTGTCAAGTCAGTGTATTTAGCAGGCTTGTTAACAATCCTACAGTGGCAACCTACCGAGTTTATATAAGGCATGACTGAATGATCATCTGAATAAGCCTGTGTAGGCCAGAATGGGGTTTTACTGACATCTGGACTGGGTCTGCTCAAGTTTTAGAGAAAACGTTGAACTTTATGACTTCTGTTACACTATTGCAACCAAATGATTAGAAACAAAGTTATTTAACGTCAATTCCAATTAATTACTTTGTTTAAGAAACCGGAGGCAGCACATGCCCCCTCAGTTGAATGGACATGATGTCCAAGTCCTAGGAATCTCTTGGACTTATTTATGTAATCTCTCTGTCCTCTGCTGTCTCTGTACCCTTGCTGCACATCTGTTCCCCAGTCTCTCTGTGTACACATTGTGTTCCGGTGAGTTCCAGGACAGAAGAGGGGAGGGGAACAGCAGGGAGCAGGGCGGCAGCAACACATAACATAACATAATCTCCTGAGGGTGAAGCGTCATCTGGGAAGCATTGCTTTCTTTCCCTTTTCCCCTTTTTCTATGTATGTACTATGGCTCATTGGTGGCTTCATTTTCACCCCTGAGCAACTGGGTTTGGCCGGCTTTGTCTGTTTGTCTTTTCATCTGTCTTCCGTTCATTTTCTGACATCCCTTGTAAGGATCCAGACATATTATTTTCTTCCACGTCTTTTGCATATTGCCTTCATTCATGGATGCAAGTAGAAAATAGGAACGTTTTGTGAAAGCACTGTGAAAGGTGACACAAAATAGACCCAGTTTGAATTCTACCACTGGAAACAAGTCCTAGAACACACTGTGCTTTATGGGGGACGCCGCACTACAAGGAAAGAGACGAGTCAGGGTTCGGTAGCTACGTTTACAGGTACTCTGCTATTTCTTCCCTTTTTTCTTTTAATGCAATTTGCCATTTGTCATCCTTTCTTCACTTTTATGTGTGTATAGTGACATAAATGACGTCTCACGAGTGAAAGTTGGATGGCCTTCTCTGTATAAAAAAGAAATTAGATGGGAGACTGCAACCTCTTCTCTCGTGCTTTTCTCCTCCCATGCCGCTTTCACTTACCATCTCCTCCTTCTCCTCCTCCTCCTCCTCCTCCTCTCTTGCTTTAATTAAAGAAACAATCATCGTTTGCATTACAATGGAAGCTGAGACCATTCTCCATTAGTGACCCGTTTGGCATGGGAGTGGCGGTTCTCCCATTAGCTAGGACCAGGCAGAAAGAGAAAATCCAGGACCTGGAGCTGGTTTAATGCCATTGTATGATAAGCATCGGCCCACTAAATCTGGCCAGGCCAAATCCCTCTGGAGAGGGGCTGAGTGCCGAGCTGAGAGGAGGTGAGAGAGAGCGCGAGAGAGAGAGAGAGAGAGAGAGAGAGAGAGAGAGAGAGAGACAGAGCTGAGTGGGTCTGGGCTGGCTCTCACTCCCATACTTCCCCCTCCCTCTAGCACACAAACTCTCAGCTGTCCCACTCCACAATAGGTTGAGCATCTTTTGTGGCATTAACGGTTTGTAGGACCAAGAGAACAATGTATGAGAAGTGAGGAGCACGGAGTTCCCACACATAGGCCTGACGTCCTCGCAAACACACGCACGTACCCGCACACACCATCAGAGACAGCGACTTGTGAACAGATCCAAGTGTCCTTCTGTGTATTCCCCTTCTATTAAAAACTATTTACTCTCACATTATTATGTGAATTTACACTCACATTGTCATGCTTATATATCGATATAGTATACGTCACACCTAATAGCATGCACATAAATTTATAGTTCAATTCAATTCAATCTTATTTGTATAGCACTTGTAAATCACTTGTGACAAAGAATATGAGGTCCAATTAAAAGCTTATTAATCTACAAATCTATCTATCTATCTATCTATCTATCTATCTATCTATCTATCTATATATATATATATGCTCTGATGCGATGTTTGCTGGATTTTTCTGTTTTTGTATTTATTTATTTATTTTTTACCATGATTATTTTATAATTGTCTTTTAATATGAGAAATTGGAGTCCAACCAGAGAGAGAGAGAGAGAGAGAGAGAGAGAGAGAGAGAGAGAGAGAGAGACTGAACAAGATAAATGGTTCAACTGACCATTAAGGTGCGTTAAAGTAAAAAAAAAAAAACCCAACCAAGAATGCTACTGAAAATATTTGATTTATAGGCAGGTGTGGAGCACATTTGAGTAAATGTATTTCATTACTGTACTTAGGTAATATTTTCAAAATGTTGTACTTTACACAACTATTATAAATACTTGTACTTTTGTACTTGTACATTCCACTTTGTATATTCTAGTTTTCTTTGTAGTCTCATTTTGACCATCAAAGTAAGTCAAAAAACCTTCATTAAATATCTCAAAAGCCATGAGTAATTCATCTTGCCCAGTTGCTATGTTGCTATGCCAATTAGTTGTGCTCCTGCTTTTTTTCCCAACAAAACTGCACAAAACTGTGCTAATTGGTCAGCTTTACGAACAGTTCACACAGGATGACATGTCCCCTGTGTTCCCCGTGTAAAAACCAAATGAAAATTCACCTCAAAATGTTGCTTTGAGCTTAAAATCGGGTCAGTTTGCTGGCTAGTTTTAGTTTTGTTGCTAATGCTATTTCATTCACTCCAGCGGGTTAGTAAACATTACCTAAACTCTAGATTCCAGGTTTGTCTTATTTAATAAGATTAATAAAAATTCATGTTACTTTCTGATCAGTTAAAATATTTATTTTTACTCTTGAATCCTTGTGTGTTTAGATATTGAGCATTTTTAATTAAGATTTGTGGGTCAATATTTTTAACTGAGAATGGTTTTACACAGTACCCATATTTTATTTAAATACACCCCTCCTTAGGCACTGACAGAAACGAGCCAATATACAGTATACTGCAGTGTTTGTAAGTGCTTCTTTAAAATTTGTCATTACAACGAGAAGGCGAAATACTTGGAGACTGTACTTGTAGTCAGTACGTGTGGTATATCACATGATGAAAACGAGTTCATATGACTTTGATTCACTGCTAGTTAACAAATGAGCCATTTCACTGGTGTTCAGACTTTTGAAAATAATCTGGTGTCTGTATTCGCGTTTCTGATTGTTGGATATTCAGAATTTCCCTCTCTGATATATGTCTGTCAGTAACAGTGATCTTCTTCTGATTCTGAGACATGGCACACGTACAACCATCCTAACAGCTATGCATGGTTGTCATTTTATCAAGTATACCAATATAAGCCTAAGTGTACTTACATAAGTATATAATTAATAGCTGTAGTCCATCTGCTGTTATACAGGAGTTGACATCCCTGCTCCACATTATCCATCAATAAAAAGTGATTACAATGCTGACTGCTGACTAGAACAAGATGAGCTATAGCTATCACTAAATAAATGACCATGATAAACCACCGGAATATTTATCTTACAGCTTCAATATAGGAGTTCCCCAGGGGTCAGCTTTTTTATTATCTTGTTTAAGCTATATATTAAATAAGTAGGATCACTTATCAGATCAATTACCACTGCTATACTGATAAAACACAACTTTACTTCCCTTTCTCATCTGTTCATTTCCCAAATCTCACAACTCTCACATATGCTGGATCTCTTCATAACCACTGACTCCATCACAGTCCAAGTTGTACACATTGTTAAGAACTTGTCAGCTCACCTTCTAAGGACTGATTTGTTTTTCTCTGCACTTTCCTTTTTATTTTATTACTTACAAGGTTACTGAACTGATTTCTTTTTTTTTTTAACTAGGTAGTTAGTTCTTCACTTCTTTTTGCAGTTGCATTTGTTATCAACTCTACCACTCGAGCACTTGTACAAACCCTCGCAGTCTTTCGTCTTTTAGTTTTCCGTATTGCTGCGCCTTACAGCTGCACATTTGTAGGAAAAGCTTCTTTAGTTGTGTTTAGGATGTTGCGCTGCTTACATCTGCAAAATAGCTGAATGTAAATATTTTAAGACACGCTTTGTTGGCAGCCCAAAAAGTATGTGGCTGCCCACATAAAAAGTTGCCAATTTCTGAATCAAACCCTTTTGGACTCTTTATTTAGAGATTCCTTATAAAGACTGTTTTTATTTCTAGAGCCTTGATCAGGCAATGCTTCTCATTAAGAATTGCTATAAATTTCACCACATGTTGCACCCAGCCTGGGCTTAGCTCCAATTCCCTAAGGTGGGGGCAGCACGGTCATTAGCGCTGTCACCTCACAGCAAGAAGGTCCTGGGTTCAATCCCCAGGTCAACCTGGGCACCTTTCTGTATGGAGTTTGCATGTTCTCCCTGTGCCTGCATGAGTTTCCTCCCATGGGTTTGCATCAAATGCAATGGCTTGCCCAACAGCGGACCCTGAGGGACTACTGCTTGTGGGCGGATGGATGGATGGATGGATGGACACTATGGGTAAGGTAAAATTCAATATATAGTATTTTCAATTCAATTCAAAATCATTATGTCTACCACAAGAATATCACTAGTCATCTCTTTAAAAACACCAACTAAGGAATCCAACTTTATGGTTGAAGAAAAGCATAATTGAACTTCAGTGAAGTTGAGATCAGACCACCCATACCACCTGAGATCACCCATATCTAAACCACACTCCACTAGCTCCAAGCAAAGTATCACATTCATTATACAATACTGCTAATACACCATAAACTACTCAATGGCCTAGCACCACAGCAATTGTGCAAACTTTTGGTCTTTTTTGATTTGCCTTCTTCAATTTAAAGGTACATGATATTTTGGTTCCTAGAATAATGAAGACTACAGCATGGGATGGAGAACTTTATCACAAAGCACACTTTTAATCTTTAATCTATTTGCTTAGTTAAGCCTTTAGTTAATATTTTTTTTCTCTTAGGTGAAGTCATAGACCTACAGTGTTCATGGGCATAGAATGTTTTGGCAAGCTAGGATGTTGGATGTCACCCCCTCACTCTCAAGTATTTTAGTGGCTTGCCTCTTTATGTCCCTTGGTGCTCTCATGCCTGAGTTAACTTTTGCCAATCCTTTTTTGTTACGCTATCATAGCTAGTCTTGCCAGAGTCCCTTCTTGCACTCTGCTTAAATAATTTCATGAAAAGCCTACGCGCAATAATAGATGTTCTCTCTCTTTTTCTGTTGAGCTACACACGTTACCCCTGCTGCCTGATGAGATGTCTGCCCACTTGACCTGCTTAATCCATCCTGAAGCTCTACTTCTGCTTCGAGCCTCCTTCACAATAAATAAATAAATAAATAGATAGATAGATAGATAGATAGATAGATAGATAGATAGATAGATAGATAGATAGATAGATAAATAAATAAATAAATCACTCCCTACATCTGAGGATGGTCCCAGATGGCTAGCCTAGTTCATCTAGAGATTGCCATGTATAATACCCTAATACACTGGCTGTGGATATTCTTACTTGGATAGCCTAAAGACTACAATTGCTGAAAATGGCTTTTGAGATCTCTAGGCTTTTCAGATCTCATCATTGAACACTGGATAAATTCACTTTAACAACTATAGACTTAAAATTAAAATGTTAAAATATGATGCTCGTACTCAGGATCTTTTCGACCCGTGCGGCACTACATGACTCTACAGTGACTCTATAGATTAATTGAACTATATAGAATTGAATTAAATCAAGTCACCCGCCTCCACCGAAATATTAAATATTTTGAGTGTGTCAATATTTGAAAAATATTTTTAAATACGGAATGACCAGAAATGTGCACTGAGATGTTTTTTATTGTACTAGGCTGTACACTTCACTTCCTGCTTCCAGCAGGCACATACCTCCCTGCTCCCTATGATCCAGTTTAATGGTGTGTGTTGCTGTCACACATTCACACATTCTATTATCCCATACTCTGTCAGCTCTAATCCCAAGGCAAATCCATATTGATTTTTAGCCACCTGTGCCAGCCAGCCGCCTTACTGTTAGGCTGACCCTGCTGCTCATGACCTCCCACCGTCTCCAGGGGCAACTGTCACATGGAGCACTGTGCAGTCCATTTGTCAGCAATTGTCAACATTTAGTGAGGCGGTGATGTGTGTTCTAAGTGGAATGGTGTTCGATGTGCCAGGAATGGGTGCTGGGGAGCATTTCCTTTGGCCAAATACCACCCCTCTGCCTCCCAAACACAAAGACACACACACACACACACCACTGGAAAAAAGCTTTGGGCTTTAGGGCGCAACATCAATATGCGTCTTAATCAGCCCTGCTGATTTGTGTGCGTACTTGCTTGCAATTTAGATGTATGGCCGCAATTATATTGAACATCTGTAATCTCACCAGTTGATGGCTTGCAGTCTTTTCCAAAATGTATGTTCTCATACTCTGTTCCAATCCAACTAACCCACCTCTTGTGCCATCTGACTGACAATGAGATACTCATGGTCTTTTTCAGTTTACTTTTTATTTCCCATTTCTATTCCCAGAATCATGCTCAAACGGTACTCCTTTTTTTTATTTTTCTTTACTAATGCATTATTTTGGAATAATTACCGTACACTTCACTTGGGTATTATTATAGCTGAATACTTGTACTCTTCCCTATATACATTTCCAAGAAAAAAAAAAATACTTTTTACTTTTCACTAAGATCATCAAAATTCTCATCATAAATTGCAAGTGAAATTTTAGCTATTTGTAAATGTCAGTCATTTACATGATATTATATTTTTGATGAATTCATTGACATTCATCTATGTTGCATGGGTCACGCATATAACCAAGAACCTGAGAGTTTGAATGATTTTTCAGGAAAAAAAAAAAAACCCACCATAGATACTTAAGCTTTAGATGTCATAAAAGTAAGTTTGTAATAATAAAAAAAAAAAAACATTTAAGGTAAACACATCTTGTAGGTAAAGGTTAAAGGTCACAAGGCTGACTTGTGTAGATTTTTGTTCATTTTCTATTCCGTAAGATTTCTGACACATTAGCTGTACATTCATTTAAGTATCTTTCTCAGTACGGTACTTTCCACGCCGGCACAAACCGATTCCTCTATCACTGTTCTATCTGTGTCTGTAGTTGATTATAATATCTCTTGTGTATCCAACAATGGGAATACTGACATTATTATTTTGGTGTGTTGCATTTGTCAAGAGTTCATCCTAAGCCCTAAGAGAGACAGAGAGATAGGACAGGATGTATTTGTCCCTATGGAAATAGCCTCAATTGTTCTCCTATCCCAAGATCAGGGCTTTTCCAGCAGGTAGAGTGATACTGGTCTGCTCACTGGGATCTGATTTTATTCTACTTTAATAAAGGTTGTTATCAGTACAAAAGACAACAGTCTGGTCTAGAGTCTCATTTGGCAAATGATGTAAAGGAATGTTTTAGGGTATAGTGCTGTCTCAGGGCAAATCTGTCATAATTTCCCCATCAAGTAGCACTTTGTTCATTATTCCGAGGTTCTTTTCCATACACATCGGTAAGTGTTATTAATTCATGTTAAATAAGTACTCTCAAACTTCACTATTTTTTTTTTTTTAATAAAAAAACTCAAACTTATGACACCTCAACAGTTTGCAGCAATGGTCAGTCTGCAAACATTACCTTCTTGAGCCTGAAAGTAACACTTAAAAACTTTGGGCCCCTTGCAAAAACAAACCTCAATAAATCCCCCCGAGCACATTGCCCTTAAAGAGGCAGAGTTTTCTGAAAGGTGCCACTCTTCCGTTGATCTGCTGGCAATTTATCAATAGCAAAAGAAGCATTTCAGCAGCAGCAGACACAAGTGATGTCCTTCATTAGGTGCCAGAGCAAAAGTGTTGACTTGGACGTGAAGCCAGGTGATTTTAGCAATTATGAAAATATGACTGGTTTGCTGTATATGTGACTGTTTTTCACAGAAGGTGGGAGCCAGAGTCATCACCCCCTGGTAGCCTAGCTTTGCTTTTTGGGGGTAAGCCCTTCACCTCTTCAGCCAACGTGGCGGCAGAAAGTATGTGTGGGGGGAATGCACTCCAAATCATGTTTGAGGAATCTGTGGGTGTAAATAGAGCCAGTAAATGGCTGAGTCCATATGGAAGAGATCAACTTAGAATTGGGTAGTGTGATGTCCAGCAAACGGGCCACGAGGTGATCGTCAAGGATTAACTTCCAAACTTGGCACAAAAGGCTTTTGGTGGAACTCAATGTTCGCTAAACAGGACTGGATTGGTGACTTTTTCTATGATTCTAGCAACTACTACCAAGAGCCTAGGTTTGATCTTGACATTGGTGGGGACCTAAAATTTTGCGAGCGGGGGGTGGCGGCGTAAAAATATCGTGAGACAGGGTTTGGTGGAGGCGCTAAAATTTTGATTTGAGATCAAATTACTGGTGAGGACAAATCAGTGGTTGGTGGGGACGCGTCACCTCCGTCCATGCAAAATCTACGCCTTGGAGCAAATTATTGGTGGGGACAAATCAATGATTGCTGAATATTGGTGAGGACACATCCCCTCCGTCCATGCCAAATCTACGCCCTTGACTACTACTACAACAACTAGTGATGACTCAGAGGCTAGGATTCAGTTTGAGTTTGAGTTGCAGTTATCAGTCCCCTTCAGAATAATCCCCCTGTCTGTACATGCCTCTGCTACACGGGGAACGATGAGATTTAGAAAAGGGATTCGTATAAGAGTGAGAGTCCAGGGCAAGGCCAGGGCAAAAGGAGCATAAATGGGGTCAGATGAGATAACCAGCATGAGGCATGAAGATGTTAGGGGTTAATAAGCAGCACTGTAATTACTATAGCTTAGCCAGACTGTCTTTATAAAAGTTTATTTATGATCTAGATGTCACAATTCCTTAACAGCAAGGTCCAGTGAACGCATGACCTGCTATCATGTAAACTCTGACTTACTTGTTGCCAATCTATGAAAAGTGTACAAATGTACAATATAATGTTAAAAATATACTGAACTCAAGTGTAGCATCTCTGTTTGTTAGCGTCTCCCATGCCTGACAGAGTGATTTCTCTGACTGGGCACAATAGGTTGACCTCCCCTCAATGCGACCCAGTCAATGATAGATGAGATCTGCTTACCACTGGCTGGGGAGTCCCAATCCATCACAGCCTGATGACCCAGCTGAGTGCTGCTCCTCTCTGACAGTGCCCTAGGTTAAGAGATCATTCAGGAACACTTGCTTAACCTGCAGAAGTGTGCTAATGTCGTTACGTCATATGTAGTTTTGGTTTTCTTAAAATATATATGCACTTACCGGTAAATGTGAAAGCAGAATATTTACTTTGCTCATTAGCTATAACTCTAATTTGCAAACTATACCAGCCAACACTGATTCCTCTTATTTTTTCTTCCTTGTCTTCCTGTCTGTTTCTTTGTCATCCTCCCAGTGCTTCCTTCCAGATTCATGCTGCCACATGTAAAAGCTTGAAATGTCAGTGGCACTGTTTAGAAGGTTGTCTAAAAGTTCTGGGCTACTGTAGAAGCACAATGTAAATAGAAATGGCTCAGTCTGAGTTTATAAATATTCAACAATTTGTAGTTGTAGCAATTGTAGGACTAATGAAAACATACTTCTGAATACTAGATTCCATTTCTGCTAACAGATCCCCTCAGAGATCTAAAAAGTGGACCTTTAATATATTTTAAACAGCGTAGTTTCAATTACAAAGCACAAAGTAACACAAAATAAACTGAGGATGAGGTAAACCGTTTAAAAGCTGTGAAGTGACTATAAGCCTTTATTACATCTGGGTTGTATTATCGAATGAGATGCAATGGTGTTCCAACACGGTTTTGAATGTTTTTCATCTCAGTTGAGCGTATTAATTGGACATGTGACTGTTTATTAAGATTTAGATGCAATGTCAAAACACATTTGAATGTCTTATTTAACTTAACATTATTCAATACTTAATACTACACAACATTTTATCTATTATTGTAAAGTTTTATTGTGAACTTTTGTAATAATTATTAAATTTCTTGTTTTTGCATGTTTTTCCGTTTTTTGGTTTTTTTGTGTTGTATTATTTTTATAATAGTGTTGTATTATTTTTGCTGCTTTACTGATCTATACTGCTTCACTTTAAGGACAAATGGCACTGTACAAATTGATTCGATCAAGTGCATCTATGAAATCTGATTAATACAGTAATTGCAGACAAAAACAAATTGTTTTTTTTTTCTATTGCACAATAAAGGTCAATAACCAATCAAATCATCCTTTACTCAATTCCCATTTTTAAAACACAGAGGGATTTCCACTTAAATTTTCTTGGTCTTATAATGATCAAAATAAGCAAAATAAGTAGAAAAACTACTCAGATCCTGCACCATACAGTGTGAGCGGATGGGGAAGTTACTGAAACAGTGTTGTCCTGCCTTGTGATGTTCTTCTCCATAACCATCTCCAGGGCTTGCCACCCGCTGACAGATTCCGGACTGTGTCTCAGGAGACGCATGCGGTTGAAACGAATGAGCCTTGCACAACCTTCTGAAGCAAATTGAACCAAGATGGAACTGGGGATGGCTCGATGGAACCGGTTCTGTTGTCTGTTGGTTGGCCATGGTGACAGCTGTCCGTCAAAATGACAAGTAGTGGGGCTAATGAGAGGAGACATCTTGAGGTCTCTAATGAGCGAGGCCAAAAGCAGGATGAGTAAAGCAGGGTATGTGGACTTTCACAGAGATGGCACCATAGAGACAAGCCCCCCCCACGCCATTTGTATGCATGAACATACAATAATTATACATTATTTTCATTTTTCTTTTCTTTTCTTTTATCTTTTTTTTTTTTTTAAGATTTCTGTTTGTTTAGACCCCTATGGCTTGTGAATTTTGTTCGGGTAATGTGCCAGTCACACAAAAATCACTGGCTTTTATTTATTAAATTTATGTACATCCACATATAAACGTGAAAATGGCCTTAAATCAATTTTACGTTTTATGAAACTGACAGTTTCAGATTTCTTCAAGCTCTTATTTGGCATATCTGTACTATCCAATGCTTGTCTGATTGCAATGCTCGATTTGTAAGCTAATCTAAATTAATATTAATATCGTTGATAATATTATCAAGGAAAAATGTAAGAAGAGCTAATAAGAGCCACCTGGATAACTTCTTGTATGCATTCACACGCATGCCAAGATCTTCAACAAAGTCATCAAATGACACTGTGGCACAGTTTTGGCATAAATCTACATTCGGAACCTTGGCAGTTATTCGGTGTTGGAGTTGACCGATTATCAGCCCAACCAAAAACTGAAGGTGATATTCAGCATTTTTCCATCTATGTGCATTGTCAAATCTTTCCCAGATCCACGGCACCACTTCTGGTTGCAGATCCACATCTTCTTGATGTATGCCCTGTTTTGACAGTGTGTTTGCTGCACCACTAGGTAAGTTACTCTTGATGAGACCAAAGTATAAAACACTAATACTTTTTCTTTATCCAGTTAAAATATTGGGCTAGCTATGAGCACTGCCTTAACTTACTTAGAGGCAAAGCAAGAAAATGCAGATAGGTGGACAGAATGAGCGCATGCAGCTCGAGTGCTGTAAATCATTAAGGCTACAGTATACCTGTCACTCTGATCATAGTCACAAACTGTTACTCATAGAGCACCATGGTATATGTGAGGTCCATTAGGTATGATGCAGATAATAAAAGGAGAAACTGATTGTATGACAAGAGTTCTTACTGTATATCAAGCATTTTATTATGTGGTTATTTCATGACTTTGTTGGACTTTGAGCAGTATCTTGGTGATCCTCACCACCCCCCTGGCATTTAGGCGGGGTGAAACAGAATGCTAGTATTCACAATTGGACATACAGGAATCATGCCTTGGCAAGTACCAGGTACAACAGGCAATTACATTACATTACTGTCATTTGGCAGACGCTCTTATCCAGAGCGACTTACATTTTTTTAATCTAATTTATACATCTGAGCATTTGAGGTTAAGGGCCTTGCTCAAGGGCCCAGGAGAGGCAGCTTGGCGGTGTTGGGATTTGAACTCCTGACCTTCCGATCAGTAGTCCACCGTCTAAACCTCCTGAGCTACCCTCTGCCCCACTCATGCAATTTGTGCAGGTTAATTAGAATGCACAGACACGGATGTTTATCAGCTCATCAATGCTTTAATTGAGTAAAAGACACATTTTTGTACACAAGGTACCAGTGCTGACCTGGATTTTGTACTCAGCCTAAGGTGATTCATCAGCCGTGCTCAAATCACTGCTTGTTTTGATGTTGTATCGCATTTGGCAGACATTCTTATCTTCAAATTCTCTATCAGTACATGCATTCAGATCTTGGGTCACCGAAAGAAAAAAGGACCACTTAGTAGAGTATATATTCTGTACTGCTAAAAACAACATAAGAATTAAAGGAGAAGAAAGTTTTCAGAGATCACATAGTTCAGGTAGGCATTACTAACATTACCAGAGACTGGATTGAAACTGCTCCACTGTGGGTCAGCGGTACAGATTTCAACAGACTGACACGGCAGATGTCAATCTAAGATCTGGTCACTATATCCCCAACTTTATCCCCATAATTTAATTTAGGGACTTCCAGAATTATAACAACAGAAACATGGCCCTTTGTGTGCCAACTGCCAGCAACTTCATCAAAAAACTCTGCCTCACAGGGCTCAATCAGTGGTGACTTCAAGAGATGCTCACACAAGTTAATGGTGGAGTACAGAATGGCTGATATATTTAAAAAAGTCATCATTCATTCATTTATTCATCTTCAGTAACTGCCCCTACCCTGGTTGAAGTTGTGGAGGATTAGGACCCCACCCATAAAAAAAAAAACTGGGCATACTGAGGAAACACACCGTGGATGGCATTGCCGGTCCATCACATGACCACACACACACACACACACATTCATTCGCACATACTGGTAATTTAGCATAAATGATCTGCCTAAGGATATGGGAGCTGGGAGAAAACTAGAG
>JAQMCW010000008.1:12603997-12618632 GCA_030068335.1 Chrysichthys cranchii | reverse complement strand
CTACTGAAGGCCGAGGTGGGAAATGCACGGGCCGCCACTGCTAGAAACATAATGATGTATACTACCTGAAAGCTTATACTACCTTTAAGGTGGTGATGTACGCTGCCCTTTAAGGCAACTTTATTATACATATTTTCATAACTATAAAAGTACTGCCTTGTGACATCTGAATGCTTGCTGGTACTACTATGGAAGTGTGTACTATAGCTAAAGTGTATTCAAAAAAATTCTTAATTTCCCTTTAAAAGAAAAACCATAAACCAAGAGTCAAAAACATGCTAAAAAAAAAGCATATCGCATTTGTATCAATGTAAGCACTATGCTACAATAATATCTTAATTGGATAAGTAAATAGTATAAAAAGATGTATGCTGCTATTTATACTGAAAAGTATATTTAAATCCCAGTTTATTCACAAAGGTTCACAGGAAAGACTTTAGCAATAGCAATCTGATAATTGTTTAGAGCAAACTATAAAATGAACTATACTTAAAGTATAAGTAAAATACCAGAATGCAGGCTACTTAATACACTTTTGGACAGGTTAATTTATTCCTAAGGAATATAAAAGTGTGTCACTTTAAGAGTGGAATGCCAACCAAACTGTGAAGAAATCTGTTATAATAAAAACCTGTAACCTAATACATCTTACCAAGGATGGATTAACAAGACTTGTAACACACTACAAAAATTTCCCATGTCCGCTCGCAGACTGTGATTGGCAGTGACGTTTCCCTGGCAATGTAAACAACTGTAAACAACAGTGGTGGAAAAGAAGGTATGCATAACTAAGTAGAAAGTTCCTGCGATGCATTTGTTTTCAAAAACATTGTGCTGGCAACCATGCAGCAAAGGTTTTTTTAAAAATCTCATGTGCTTGCTTGTTGACTAGCTAAATTGGGTAATATATGATTGCATAGCAAGAAGCATATGCTATGATAACATCTGAATGACTGAAATAAAGATTAAGTATTTAAAAAGGCAGTTTTGAACATGGCTGAAGAGGTCACTTCATGGAACTGAAGAGGTCACTTCAATTCCTCTGACGTAGTAAAGTAGATAATTGACATAAACCTATTTTTAATTCTGACACGTACGTGGAATCGCTTGATGTCCTCTACTTTCTAATTCAAACCACTCAAAACATCGTGAGGTGGACACATGAGCACATGTAGATATTTTCTGGTTTTAGCAGACAGAACAAAAATCTAGGCAACCAGAAAATATGGTTTACAAGTGAAATTCATTAACATGAAGCTGGCAATGGCAAAAAAACAAAAAAACAACAACAACAAAAAAAAAGATCGAGTTAGGCAAATAAAGTCTCAGGATCAACACACTGGCAGGCACTATGTAGTGTAATGCAGGCACTAGAGGGTATCTATTAGCAGAAATGGAGTACATATTCCATAATATATTTATGGAATTGATAAATATGTTTTCACTAGTGCATAATTACCTGTAATTATAAGAATTGTTGTTTTTTCATAAGCTTAGAATGAGCCCTTTATATCTATATAGGTCATGGGTCCACCTTTATGTGCCACTACAGTAACCCAGAATGTTCTAGAGAGCGCCTCCTGTGCTTTTACAAGTGGCAAGTGGACGATGAAGAAGAAGAAGTAGGAGAAATCAGTGTTTGCTGGTGCTGGCTAACAAGTTTGAGAACCTAAATTTGGAATAATGGAGGATCATGCATATTATGAAGCATGGAAAATGCAAGCGAGTGTGAATGTAAGTACGTGAAAATATGCTACAGGAACTTGGCTGCCACTCTATATTCTAACACATGCTTGGAAAGGAAGGGGTAAGGGAGGGGCATTCAGGTGGTTGAATCCTACACAGTGGACCTTTAGAGGGAAAGGTGTGTGATGTTTTTTTAAGGTAATCTTATAACCAGGGGACTTTCAGCAGCGCTTAATGGCTTGTGGGTGGGGATCATGGAAGTCTGCAGCGTTGGGCACACACATTCATAAAACATAGAAAATGGCGAAAAGATATAAGTAGCAAGAAAGTAAGTATGTAAGTAAGTAAAAAGGTAAATAAACTGAAGAGACCAATATCATTCAGCTTATAGTAAGTCGATCACAAAAGCTATTAGGTGATAATAAAAAGTCAGTCATAAATTTGTCAGTGTTTTAAGATTTTTGCTTTACTCTGCTTCCTTATTTAAAACACGTCTGTGATTCGACTTGTGAGATGACCATTTACAGGAGATTTGTTGAAGAGATTTGATGGCCATTGTAATGCAAAATGAATTTTAACTGAATACTTTGACATTTTATAGTTTTTTGAGATTTGTTAAAATTTTGGCTGATTTGACATTAATCTATTCTTACGTAATCTTACATAATGACACTTACTGCTTATTGGTCACTTTAATGCAAGTTATCTCTCGATATTTATAGAACGTTTAAGAAGGGGCTCCAAAGAAATATGGCACAAAACTCTAAAGGTGAGCAGCCATGCTTCAGTTGGTTTTTCTACTGTCCAGTCCCCCCCACCCCCCACCCCCGTCCTGACTTAGGCTTGTTTCACTTTCTTTCATTTCGTCCATTGTCATCCAGTTTCCAAGGGCTTGATTTCTTTGCTCTTTCCCTATTTCTCGTGGGGTCTTAAAAACCAAAAAAAAAAAAAAAAGACCACACATTGGGTCAGGAGGGGGCCGACGTCTGTGTGGAATAATAATGGAGTCCTCCTGGGAAACATGCCCTCACAGAGGCCAGTCTGACAGCAAAGAAAAATTTGGTCTCGTTTCCGATCCCTCACAGGAACATTTATCAGTCCACTCCCACTGTTTGGGGGGGGAGGGTTGTGTGTGGCCACTATGCTTGCACATGTTCACAATAATAATAAGATACTCAACACTTTTATTACTCTTATCAACCATCACTTGACATTTTACTGATCAGGAGCAGCTCACTTATCAAGCATAGCAGGAATCAAAACTAGCCTCATTGCTTTACCTTTTCACCTCTTTGGTTGAGGTCAGATGTTATGTCCGGCTCGTTCTGATGTAATTTCCTGGTGGGCTGCATGGTGTCATGAGGCATGTAAGGTAATTATGTCTATGATGAAGGATGAAGGCACCAGCACTGTGTGCTTGTATAGTCAAGTGCACTGGTGGAGTGTTTTTGGTGGCTGTTGAGAGAGCAGCCACAGTTCTGAGTAAGACAGAGGCCTACTCCTTCCTCAAAAACATGTGCTGATGGGTTTATCAGATGTGTCCCACAATGCACTAGCTGCCCTCGTAGCTACTCTTTTTTTGTGCGTGCTGAAAGTTTACCGTCATAGATAAGCTGGGTTGTTGTACGTTGAGAGCTTTGGTACTCTACAAATGTCCGATGGGAGATGAAGAGTTTGGTCGTTTATTCTTCATGTCCATGGTTTCTTGGACGTCTACCACCATCATAGTCAGGGCTGAGGAATTAAACGATTTTTAAGGTGCCTCTCTTTCGTTCTTCCTTCTTAGATGCCACTACCACTGCAATGTTAGAAAAGTTCAGCCCCAGTCCTACTCCCATCCGAGTTTCACCCCTTTCCAAATCAAACTTTGATTGTGTTTGCACAATGTGTGATTTATCGAGGTGATTCCATTATGTGAGACCTCGCAATGAACAAACAGCATCCTGCTGGCCGTTTATTTCTTTAAGCAGCGGGGTATTGGTGTCAAGGAAAGCTAGGCCTTATTCATTATGAAAATAATGCTCTGTGAGCTCATGGTCTGAGAGCCTAATCTCACACCAAAGGCTTGTTTATAGCATCTGTGCTTTTTATGCATCTTGGATGGATTTTGTATCAAGATTAGTATGTTGCCCATGTCTAAGCTTTAAACTAAAGAATCCACAGATGATTTTACTTCTATTTTGTCTGGCTGTTGCTATATTTCTGCTTCACTTTTTGTGAGTCTGCTAATACTTTTTTTGTGCTTATGAAATATTCTGAGGTGTGAAATAGCAGAATAATAAGCAGGCAGACTTTGTGTTAAAATCAAAGAATATTAACTGTTCATAATAATAATTGCCTTAAGGTCAAACTCATCAATGTTTCCTTTTTTCAAAAGCTGAATAAATCCATTGCAAAGATTTCGGTTTATTTTCTGTATGTTTTCTTTTTATTGCAAATGGTATGATACAAAAGATAAGCTTTTTTTAGGACAATGGCCATTTAAAAAAAAAAAAAAAAAAAAAAAAAAAATCATTGCTTTAGAAAATGTCATGAGATCTAAAATATGCAAAAAAAAAAAAAATGAACAAAGAATAAAATTTTAACATAAAGGTATGCTGGTGATTCATGAAAGAAGAATGTCTTTACAATATGGCCGAGGCCTCCAGTAATCCATATTTGTTAGAATTGGAAACAAAAACTTCCAGTTGTTTCTGTTTTGATCAAGTTTTATCACAATTATAAGATATCTGTACACAACTAATCAGGAACATTTAAATGGAAACATTTACAAATGATAAATAAAAACAAGATGGTTAAAATTTGCACTGCAACTAAACTGTGATCCCAGGGCTGAGGGGATTTCATCTCAAATTAGTCAGACAGTGGTGAAGTATAAAAAAAATAAAAAAAAATCAAAGGCAAATAATTATTACTTTTCAAATAAAGTTATTACTAATTAATAAATTAAAGAGGTCAAGACTTGATGGGGGTGGCAGATGAATGAGAAAATGATCAATAGAGACCTCTAGGGAAGTCTCGGGTCAAAGGGCACTTCCTGGTCCTCCTCAGACATGAAGAGCGAGATGAGCGACGGCTATTGCAGATTTCTACACTGCTTAAGCAGGCACTGATGGCACTCACACAGACTTGTGTCTCGGCTAAGAACAAAGGCCTCGTGTGCAACTAAACGGCATTTTGCATGCCAAACACAGACAGGAAACGAGGATTTCTTCCAACAATTTCATGTCAGCTTTGCCCAATTCTAAAAGGCCATGGGAATCACAATAAAACGTGTACAGAAGAACAACAAGGCAAGTGTTTAGACTTTACAAAAAAATACATTGGTAAAAAGTAAAGACCTCTCGCATCCTCGGTAAATGTACAAAACCCCCAGAACAACCTGAAAACAAGAAAAAGAGATCATACATACACAGTACATACTAACAAATATTTATAATGAATATGTCCTCACAGAGGATTCCTCTCTTTTCAAGCGAGTTTCTTTTTCATCATAACTAGAAAAATATAGTCGCAACTCAGAGCTTTTACAAAGGCACTGTTGGGAGCCGTTTTGATATTTGCGTTACTTAAAAAACATTAGTCCTGGTTGTTTTGTTTGTTTTCTTCTTTCGCTGGTGCAGGGAGTAGACAGCAGGTCCTCTGAGGCCTCTGTGTATGAGCAATGTCTTATAGATAGGGTGGTGCTCATAGTTGTGCTCTTGCCTCTCTCACTCTCTTGTTTTCATTTGTTCTGTCGTTTAAGGCCGGGAGAGCTGGGTATAGACTGGCTGTTGCTCCCACTGGGGACTGTGGGTCTGAGGCACATTTGGAACACCACTAGCATCAGCGACAGGAGTGTACATGGGCCTCTGGGCAGGATTCATGTAGCTAAAAGTGGAGTAGAGACCTGAACCCTGGTTGTAGTAAGAGGCAGCGCTGCCCTGATGATCACTGTATTCATACTGAGCACGAGCAATGGATGGGTACGCAGAGGTGGTGGCAGTGTAATGCTGTAGGTTGAAGGAACCATACGTCACGTGCTGGGGTGAACCCTGGCTCTGCTCGCTGTAATGGCTCGGGCTGAGCTGCTCCGTCTTGATGTGTGCCGGGCGCTGCTGGGCCTGGCCCTGCTCGCCAGCTGTGCCAAGCGGGGTCAGCGAATGTTGCTGAGGCTGCTGCTGAGGCTGCTGTTTGCTCATCCAGCCATGCCCGCTGGTGCCTGCTGTCTGGCCCATACCATACCCAGAGGAGGAGTAGGTCTGAGCCCCGTGCGTCGGCAAATACTGGTCAAACTCGTTCACGTCGAACGCTTCCATGTTGGAGATGACGTCACTGCTCAGCTCACCAATGTCCACGTCGCGGAAATCAATGTTGAGCTGGCGGCCCGTGCCTTCGGAAATTGGACGGCCCTCTCGCTTCAGGTCCGGTTTCATACTCGGAACGTCTGTTTTGGGAGTCGTGGGGGGAGTCGGAGGGCCCTGAGACTGACCTGTGTAAGGAAGAAAACAGAGGGGGTAACCACCGAGCCTTGTTTTCAGTATGCCACTAAAGTGCAAAGAGAAATTAGCATGGAAATTAAGAAACTTGACAGGATCCAGAAGAACAATGTTCTTGTTCGCCTTTGGAACAAGTTGCAATCATACCATCGTTTACAATTTCCAGTGGAGATTTTTGAGCAAGGACAAACCAATGGAGTTAAGAGAATTAGAAAGTTTGCATCACCCTTCTGTAATCTTTAGCAGCTTTATTTTATTTACACTTGCCCAATGTTTTAAAATGGTGATCATCACAATATAAACAAGCATCATTTGGTTTTAATCCCGGTTCATAAACATTACTGTGAAACAGGCCAACTTCAGTTCATACCAAGTATAGACAGCCCTTCAGGACATATTGTTTATGAAATAATAGAATATACTGATGCCTTGGAAAAAATCCATATAAATGCATAGTATATTATAAAGCCAGTTGGTGTTTCGAAGCATTTCAGGGACAAAGACGCAGCATCATGTTGCCCTTACTTTATACTGAATGGGATTATCGATTTTCTTCGCCTTCTGCAACTTTAAAGCGAAAACGATCAGAAGTAACATTTAAAAATATTAATGATGAGCTGCTGCTGTTCTTAAATACATTGAAGCACAACATTGCTCTATAATGCATCACATGTAAACTACGTGTTTGTATGTCCCCAAGCATTAGGATGATCCCTGGAATAGTTTCAGCATCTGTTGGAATGGCATGTCAGAGGTTTGGGGTATTACTCACCTGAGTGGTCTCCGGGAGAGTGGACCTCGCCCATACTGGAAGCTGGAGAGTCGGCTCTCTGCAGGGCTTTAAAGATGGCGTTGGGGGAAATGTGTGTGTGCTCGGTTTCCTCGGTTTCACTCTGGCCGTTCTTCACACTCTTCCGCCGCCGCGGCTGGTACTTGTAGTCCGGGTGATCTTTCTTATGCTGAACTCGCAACCTCTCAGCCTCCTCCACGAACGGCCGCTTCTCGCCTTCATTCAGCAGCCTGCGGAAACAAGCGAGCAGGGGATTAAACCCTGAGGAAGTTTTCTCGTTTTCTTTTGCTTTGGAAACGATGCGCGCTGCTTTCGACTGATGAAGGGCCAGAGTTGTTGTTGCTGTTGCTGCTCTTTTTTCTTCTATTACTTCTTCTTTTTCTTCTTCTTCTTCTTCTTCTTCTTCTTCTTATTATTATTATTAAATGTTGTTGATGTTGCTTAATTTTATTGGTTCAATAAATAAATCGTGCAATAACAACAACAACAACAACAACAATAATAACAACAAAAGCAATAATAATGATAACAATAACAACAAAAATAATAACAATAATAATAATAACAGTAATAATGACATCAACAACAACAATAATAATAATAATAATAATAATAATAATAATAATAATAATAATAACGATAATAATAATCAGCAGCAGCATGTCTGATGCTCCATTTAATATGCCACACTGAAATAATTATGAATGCGCGCGCTCGCCTACCTATTAAACACTGACATGTTGTGACTTGAGGTGTATTGACATGCAAAGACAAAGCGCATAAAGACTTTCGGGTTCAGTGTGTAATCCAACTCACCGCCAGAGCTTGCCCAGGGTTTTGCTGAGCTCGGCGTTGTGCAGGTGAGGGTACTGGTCGGCCAGTTTTCTGCGCGCCGCCTGCGCCCACACCATAAACGCGTTCATGGGCCTCTTCACGTGCGGCTTGTTCTTCCCCGAGCCGTTCACGCGCACCGGCATGGGCACGAGCGTCCAGTCGTAGCCCTTGAGCACCTGGGACACGGCGTCGCGGATACACACGGGGAACTTGTCCTCCTCTCCGTCCTTCTTCAGCCGGTTCTCGGACGGCGGCCGCGTGTTCTCGGTGTCGGAGCCCGAAGCAGACGGACACGGGGAGGCGGCAGAGTCTTCCGACATGCTCGGACTCGGCGCGTCGGACAGACATTTGTCCTGCTCGTCGCTCATCTTCACGTAGGACTCGAGGAGATTCATGCGAGACAGGAAAACCACGGGAATGGACGAAGAAACGTGTTTTTCGGGCTACTTAATGATAAAAAATTTTTAAAATAAAATAAAAAATCCTGTCCGGGGCGCGCCAAGAGCAAAAACAAACAAAACAAACAAACAAACAAAACCCGTCGCTGGGTAAAACTTGCTGTCAAGAGTTTCTCACAAGTCCACAAGCGCGCGCAGGTCCGAGCGCGTGCGTGAGCGAGCGGGTGTAGTGTTCGGAGCGGTGCAGAGTCCCGGCGCGTGCCTCTGAGCTCAGGGCCGGACAGAGAGGGGCAGCTGCAACCAACACGCGCCCTCACGCCGCGCGCTCTTATACACACACGGCGCACAAAGAGGCGGAGACTAAATATGAGCTCCCGTCCCTTCGCATCGCACTCCGCCGGGGTGTGTGTGTGTGTGTGTGTGGGTGTGTGTGCACGCGCGCAGCGGACTGAAACATGCACAACGAAGTGTTCCAATACACAGGCTCGAGTTAAGCCACATTTGCTCGAAAGTGAACTAGGAATAAAAGTGGTCCATGAGCCCTGCTGGACACCCTGGATGCCCTGTGAGCTGACTGTGTGCCAGTCTGTAGGCTACCTGGAGCTGGTTCACTTGGGCTCAGACAGGTGCTGTGAGGGGCACAGCACACTTATGTACACTCCCAGTGTGTGTTTGTTCCATAAGCACAAAGTGTGCGTGCTTTCTATCTCCTAGTATTCCTGTACAGTGAATACACCACTAGTTGCTCTTTAAGAAGTAAAGTAGTACACGTGTGTGCCCTCTAGAACCTTTGTGGGGTTTTTTTTTTTGTTGTTTTATTTTGTTTTTGTTTTTTTGCTTGGAAACATGGAAGTCAGGGCTCCACATCAGCAGTCAGATTTGTTTTACAGTTTCTGTGTCTCTACATCAGGAACAAAGTTCAATAACTTTTTCTTTTTTTAAGTTTATTAGACATGCCTGGGTAATGTGCGTGCATTTTAATATAATAACTCGTGGATGGGGGGGGTGGAGACAAAAAGGGTGAGGGGGTGAATATACGCTGAAAAGTGTTCCTAATAAACTGGCTGCTCAGGGGGTCAATGCAGGCTGAGGGAAATGGGGAAAAGCGCCTTGCTGAAGGCTGGGGAAACACTTTTAGTATCACCAACAGGGGGAGACATGAGTTTAAAAACTCCTGCTCCCTTGGCCGAGGCTTAACATCTCTCTGAAACTTCAATGTGGGGCTTCCACAAGTCCCTAAACACAAGCAAACCCTACTCTTAGTCTGGCATCTGTAGATGATGTGTAAATAAGAGCACCTTCACCACCCTGGTGTACTATCTTTTATGATTGTTATTGATTTATACAGATCTTAGTTTTTATGGTCTTTTCCTGGCTAATACACATGTCTTTGGCCCCACGATCAAAAAGAGACACAAAGTCAGTCATTCTTTTTGATGGCAAAGAGACACAGTGACTACAGTTATAGCTGACAGCTGTAGTCAGGGTAAGTCTAATTTGTACTTTTGATAAGGATTTAAAGACCATTTAAAACAGGAGTTCAGAAACGCTCTGGAGCCAGGGACCATTTTAAGTGTAAAATCAAATTCCACAGACCATCTCAGAGCAAATTTTTTATACATAAAAATGATCTAAAGGCGTACAACAGAGTTTTGTCTATTCATTAGAACCATTGTGCTTTTAGTTCTCGAACTATGCCTAGGTCGCTATTATTTATAGCCTGCATGATGATTGAGTTATTAATGTTTGAATTAAACATGTTCAATACAATTGACCAGTCAAAATGTTAGTCGTTATAAGAAGGCAATAATAGATATAGGCGAATAACTTCGATAATGGTAGATTGTGATTTCCACCGCTTGAAACTTAAAACATAAAACCCTCTTAAAATCTTGAACCCTCTGGACTGGATGTGTGATCCTCAGACCCTGATTTCAGAACTACAGATTTAAACAACACTGACTGAGAATTAAAACTCATCTTTTTAAAGTCTAGAAAACAGTCTGAGCAAGTGAGTGAGCAAGTGAGTGAGTTGCAGCCTGTGGCTTCCTCCTGCTCTAATGTTTTAATGAGAAAAGTCTGATTAGCCTGTCAGCTGTACCAGAGATTACTAGGTCCAGCCTCTCCAGCAGAGCGTGGCTGGACAAGCCTCCCAAACACAAAGACACACACACACACACACACACACACACACACACACACACACACACACACACACACACACACACACACACACAGAGCCTGGGGCTGTTCTCAAAGACACCCATTCACAGACTCATTTACTAAGTATAAAGCCAAATTTTAAATAGTGCATATTTCATCTTTATCTTCTCCTATTACTCTTATATTAAGTACATGCAAATTTCAGAATTGTGTAGGCTCTAAAATATTTTCCAGAGGCTATCAGGTTGTGGAAAATACTTTTTTATGATGGTGAGTCAAATGAAAACTCTGAATGTGAAACATAATTTAAAACTTTTTTTTTTTAGAAGAAGAATCCAAATCCTTGTGTAGAACTGGAGTTTATTTTGGAAAACGATACATTTTGCGACACCTATTTGCAATAAACAATGTAAAAAAAAAAGGTTTTCATTGGAGTCACCCTCATACATGTATTATTTAAAATAGGTTTCAGTGGCAACTTGTGGTCCCAAAATCCTGTTTGAGGTTTTGTGATGTGGTAAAATCACAGGAATTACATAAGCAGAGATGTTTTTTTTTCTTTTTCACACAAGATGACTGTATTGATATAGGACTGAACCTTTAATGCTTCAGTAGAAAACTAAGCTTTAAAAATGACCTTACAAATGTTATGCTGATGTTAAAGTGTATATATTATTTTATTTAATCATAATGACTGACCTGTGCTTATGCCATGAGTCCTATTCATAATATACTGAATATCATTTCCACACACATAAGAAAAATAGAAACAAACAAAAAAAAAACAAGTGAAAATATCTTTAAATGTGTCTTGTTTTGTACTATTATAAGATTATAGCAATCCAAAGAGAAGATTAAACAATTCTCCTTTTTTCCCAAATTCAAACTCATTTTTGACTAATTTTAAGCATTTATTATTGCAACATTTTTCAACTTGAAATTAGTTTAAAATCTTTATGATAATCTTGCAATAGGAAATACTAAATAAAATCTATTATATTTAAGCTATTTGCAATTTATTTTCTGCATTTGTATACTGTAATAATTCAAAATCTCACTATTCATTGTCACCAAGAAGGCTTCTTCTTCATTTCATCTCATTAAGTTTTTCCTTGCTCATTAGGCATCCAAATACATATAGCTGAATGTGTGACAATGTCTATTGTTAAAAGTGCTATACGAAAAAAAATAACTGACTTCATATTTGTATTTGTATTTTATATAGTTTGTAGTCGAAAATTATTTATATTATTTAGTAAATTACACCTGGAATCTTCAGCTGCATATCTGTCCTGTTACTGGAACTATAAAACACTCTGGACTTCACTTGAGCAGCAACGGAAACTGACACTGGGCTTCAAGCCGTGTGGGTGGGCCATGTGACGACACTGGCTCAACCACACGTACGTACAAACACACATTACGGGTCCCCCTGGTCAGCCCTGGACCACGCGGCGAGCGTTTGCACTCGCCAGGCCTTGGGAAACTTCTCAGCTCCACCTCGAGCCCCAGCGTCAAAAACGGGACCCAAACAGTGGGAGTCAACTGCTAAATCATGTCTTCTGTCTGCTGTATTTGCTCAGACTGCATGCTTCTGAAGAAATGGGACAGATTTCTATTTTTAATGCTAATTTGAATAGTCAATAATTTCCTTTTGGCTACTTAGGATAAGATTAGGTTTCGGTGTAATCCCTAACCCATTATACAGTATATCTACAGTAACACACAAGTAAGTAACTCAGGAAAAATACAGGACTGTGTTTGTAAATATTTGTCCTTATCAAGTAGTATTGATTGCAACTTCAGATCTTTTTCACCTACGTTGTTTGTATAAGTGACGTCTCCAAACAATGTAAGAACCGAGCTCACAGTGTGTGTTGTTCCAAGTTAATGCATGCGGTCTCCATTTTCGTGTGATCCTGCTTTGTCCTAACAACCCGAAAAAGCACACTGACTAAAGCAAAACTATTCTGACTGCATAGGTTTAAATAGTATTTAAATTTATTTGAATAAAATAAGCCTCTGATCTCAGAGAGAAGGTAAATAAATATATTAAATAAAAGGAATAACTTGGTGTCTTTATGTTAATGAGACGTTTTACTGGCATGGGTTGGATCCACTTAGCTTCTTAGAGAAAACAGTCCCTGCAAATCAAGATAGAATTATTCTGACTGCTCACCTTTAGCCTATGATGAAACATTTACGATCCTGACAGGAGTGGTCGCTTCCAGGATGCCTTTTTCTCATCAAGACTCACAGAATGTTTTGATGAACACAAAAATAAATCATATGCTTTAGCCTTCACAGTCACCAGATTAAGCTGAGCACTTAAAAATCTATGTGAGATTCAGAACTAGCATGTGACCAACACCATAATCAAAGCACTAAGGGATTTTTCTAATAAATAGTTTTGAAGAATGATGTTAATTACAGTACAGTTCCAGTCAATTGTAGAATCTGTGCCAAGAAGCACTAAAGTTATCCTGGCAGCTTGTGATTACCCAACACTTTACTGAGTCACTTTATTTTCTTCTGTTTTTTTAAAAAAAAAATTTATTTCATTTTCCACTTTTCTTTAGGTAGGAATTTTGGAGTAACGTGCCAGGTTAAGCTATACAGTGGGTACAAAAAAGAATCACCCCCTTTGAAATATTCCCCCCCTTTTTTTGCTTTACAGCCTTAAATGAAAAATACACAAAAAATATTTCTTCCCAGCTTTACCTACTTAATGCAGATTTAGGTCTGGGCTTTGACTGGGCCACATGAGGACATTCACTTGTTTCGGGTCATTGTCGTGTTGAACGGTGAACATTCGGCCCGTCTTCAACTTTTTGGCAGAGGGTAACAGGTTTTCCTCAAGAATTTCACAGTATTTTTCCCCATCCATTTTTCCTTCTGCCTTAACAAGAGCCCCAGGCTCTGTGGTAGAGAAACACCCCCACAACAGGATGCTGACACCTCCATGCTTTACTGTAGGTATGGTGTGTTATGGATGGTGTGCTGCATTGGATTTCCGCCAGGTGTACCATTTGGTATTGAGGTTAAATAGTTTGATTTTGGTCTCCTCTTACCATAAGACCTTTTTCCACTTGGCATCAGAATCTTCAAGGTGCATTCTGGCAAAGCTCAAAGGAGTCTTAATCTGGCCTTTCTTGAGAAGTGGCTTTTTCCTTGCGACCCTCTCGAACAAGCCACAATTGTAGAGCACTTGTAAAATTGTTGTCACATGCACACAATGACCACTCTTTGCCATAAAATCCTGTAACTTCTTCAAAGTGGCCATTGGCCTCTTGGTAGCCTCTCTTACCAGTTTCATTCTTGCTCTTCCATCCAGTTTGGAGGGACGGCCAGATCCAAGGAGGGTCTAGGAGCACTTACTACTTTTGTTTATGGATTTTACTCTGCTCCTTGGGACTGATAAAGCCTTTGAGATTTTTTTTGTATCCATCTCCTAGCTTATGTCT
The DNA here is from genome assembly GCA_030068335.1 of Chrysichthys cranchii. Lineage (NCBI taxonomy): Eukaryota > Metazoa > Chordata > Actinopteri > Siluriformes > Claroteidae > Chrysichthys > Chrysichthys cranchii. The sequence goes on along the minus strand of JAQMCW010000008.1, from coordinate 12,604,819 downwards.
GTACAGAACTCTATCCCTGAGATCTTTTGAAAGTGGTTTGACACCCATAGTCAGTTGTTTGCTCTGTTGCACTACCAGCAAGGGAATGCTCGAGGAACAGCTGCACTAATCACACTGATTACAGTTGATTTCTGGTGGAAGCCAGTAACCATGGTCTGCAATGGACATGGGGGCTACTTACACTTGACTGAGTTTACAAATATTGTTTACAAATATTGTATATTGTTATTAATCTCAGTATTTCTTGTTTATTTATTTTTTTACAATTCTTCAGAACTGTAGCTATGATATCTTTCTCTTGGATGTTATAGGTTGCATTGAGTAAGTAAAGCTGGAAAAATATTGGTTTGTGTGATTTCATTTAAGGCTCTAAAGCAAAAAAAAATGGGAATATTTCTAAGGGGGTGATTCTTTTCTGCAATCCGAATTCCAGAAAAGTTGGGACGTTCTTTAGAGTTGAATAAAATGGAAACTACAAGACTTTCAAATCACATGAGCCAATATTTTATTCACAACAGAACATAGTTAACATAACAAATGTTCAAACTGGGAAATTGTATACCTTTATCCACTAAATGAGCACATTTAAAATTTGATGCCTGCCACAGGGCCCAAAAAAATTGGCACAGGGTCAACAAATGGCTGAAAAAGCAAGAAAGTTTAAATGCTGGGAGAACATGTAGCAACTAATTAAGTTAATTGATATCAGGTGTGTAACATGATTAGCTATAAAAGGGATGTCTTATAGAGGCAGAGTCTCTCAGAAGTAAAGATGGGCAGAGGCTCTCCAATCTGTGAAAGAGTGCGTAAAAAGATTGTGGA
>JAQMCW010000008.1:12548852-12565378 GCA_030068335.1 Chrysichthys cranchii | reverse complement strand
CACCTCGCTATATGATCACAAATGTTTTCTTTATGTGTTTAATTGTGTCTAGAAAGTGTTTAAAGAGTGTGGGAGGAACATTTAGGGCTTACACTATTAAAAAAAGCATTCGGGTGGCGTCTGTGTATCACGGATTTTCGTCTTTTGCGGGAAGTTTTGGAACGTAACCCTCACGCATGACGAGGGACTGGTGCATCCTCACTTTTTATGGATTCTTTTTGTGGTTTATTACAGTTGGTCAACTCTGAATTCCTGAACAAACAAGTATTAAAATACTCAAATATTTTGCCTCTCTGTGTAATAAATATCATCATGTACACAGTTATCTTATAAAGAGTGCAAAAAAATTAGCATATGAAAAAAACCCAGCACGGCCAAGTGATTTAAAACCTTTATCTCATTGCGTAACAGTTCCAGAGGATCCTTAACATTTACAAAAAAAAAAGAAAAAGAAAAAAGCATGAGTGATGCTGCATTGTTGTTGTTGTTGTTGTTGTTTTCTTTCTGAAGGAAAAAAATTATTCCGCTGGAATTTCCATCGAAATGGTGGGGACTTCATTTGGATTTTGTGTTTGTGTTGCCACCTATTGGGGAAAAACGGACGCATGCAGACACTGAGACAGGAAGTGGAGTTCAAACCGTATTCAACGCCAAGAATGTGCAGAGTCCATCCTAAGCTCACAACATCTCCACTCTTCTCCAAGCTTCTCACCACTTTGTCCAGACTCTCAGAAAGTTCCCTCAAATCACTCTTTTTCTTCTCTTGCTTTTGTAATCCTTTCCTTTAACTCCTGCTCCTCACATTTGCACATTTTGAGGAAACGTGAACAAGAAATGCACTGCATGGCAGTAAAATAAATAAATAAATAAATAAATAAATAAATAAATAAATAAATAAATCCTAATTAATTGCATAAATGTTTTTTTTTTTTTTTGGTGGAACAAACAAGGGGGAAAAAGTACGCACACACACAGCTTTACAACAGTACAGTTTTAGTCTAAAACATCCGTTGGTGCAAACAAAACAACCCAAAACATTAAATGAACAATTTACCACCCAAAGGAGTTAAACAGGACATTCAGCAATCGATGACTGAAAACGTCATTCAAACCCACTTATAAAAACATAAAATTCACTTAAATCAGGTTAAGGTGATCTTTGAACACACATGTAAGGGGTGTGCCTCTCCACCAACCAAAGGTTTACACTGAATTCTTTAAGAACATCGCCCCCTGGTGTCTGATGATTGAATGTGATGAGCACTCCAGTCATGCATGAGGTTTTTATAAAGCGGGGGTTGGGGTTCTCCAACTTTTCTACACCCAGACACCGCTTTGACAGTAAGATAAATTCCACAGATCCTCCCTCAGAAATAAATTCACTACTTTCAATATCAGGTTTTATTATAGAAACATGTTGGATGTGTACTACAGCCGTAAAGCTTTCCACTCACAGGACACATTTTTATAGAAATTATTACTAGATCCAAGTTAAAATCATGTATAAGGTATGTGTTTGGGTCACGTGACCAGTTAAACAGGCTAATAATAATAATAATAATAATAATAATAATAATAATAATTATTATTATTATTATTATTATTATTATTATTATTATTATTATTATTATTATTATTATTACTATTATTATTGTTGGAACATTAAAGGACCAAGTGTAAGGATGTTCCCTATCTGTTAGCAACAGCAGCTAAATATAACTTGGCAGTGTCTGTAAACATTATATATAAATCATAACATTACATAGAAATATTGCCTAAGAGTGCTAACTCTTAAAGCCTTTTTGAAATAAAACTTTCTAGCCAATAAAACTTTGTAGTCAATATGTGTCATGTGCCAAGCTTATGACCTTATCACATGATCATCGGTCAGAAGACCAACCAAACTAGGGTGTATAGTTTGGCTATAGAAATGATCTCATAGTGAAAAAGCACATCGAGCACACAACTTGTGATTGCAATTACTGGCACTATTATCAGAGCCATGCTGTTAAACAGTGCCTTCTGACCGATAGAAAATTAAACGATGCCTTCTGACCAACCAGATTTGAGAATTCAGCAGCATTGTGGTAGGAAACATATAATTACATTCTAGAAAATGTTATAGACTGGTTCTGGTGTTATAGCAAAACCATATGCCACAAGGGTAACACATTAAGTTTAAGAGTGATATTATTGAACTTTTTGGTTATTTAATTTACGAATAAGCTCTGATCATTTCCCAGAGCAGCTCTGAAACTGAAGACATAACACTAGGAGTCCAATCGCATATACTATCTAGGCCATAATATAATATGTCATTTTTTTTCTTGTATTATGTTTGTTTTTTCCTCCTGGCAAAAGTCAGGGAGATTTTATGTGTTTAGTTATAACACTCCAAGCAGCCCTAGTTTTGTAGCTGGATGAATCTAGATTGGGGATGTCACCTTCCTGACTCTTACCTCATAGCCTTTTACTGATGTCATTCCTGATGAGGTCACCTGATTGAGAAAGCTCAGACGTTTGTCAGATGGTTTTAAAGTTCAGAACTTGATGGGGGGGAGGTTTGGGTTGGAGTTTAAAGCTAGCACATCAAGACTGATGGTAATAATTAGTCTCCATGATGGAACGATGAAGCGGGAGTGTCGATCAGTGTTCTGAAGGGGGGCTCGAGCTAGGGTTTTCGTTTTGCTTTGTCACGTATTGTGAGGTTGAACTTTAGATTCGTGAAGTTTAACTTGCAACGACTCTGCCTGTTACCTCCCACTCCTTGGCTGCAATGTACTAGCCTGAGTACTCTCTCACACACAAACGCACATGTATGAACACCCCCAAGACCTGTGGAAATGGAGCATGAATGACATCACGGCTCTGTCTGAACTCTGATGCCTTGGCTTTACAAATAAAACCCATCTGTTGGATTCACTACTTATTGTTTTCATATTGCATGTTGTTTATCAGAATGCACTATGTCCACTTGATATATACTGACTGATTTGATCCACATGTTTATTGGCACGTTTATTCCAACACTTGTTGGGTTCTTCAGTTCTATTAATATACAGAGATTAGCTCCCCCCCCAAAAAAAAAACAAAAAAAAAACTAATCCACATAAATTTAGACATAGAGATGTAGAAAAGATTTTAGAAAAGGCACTGCTTTGGCTTTTCCATGCTGGATAAAAGAAGGATGAATACAACAGTCTTGAGAGCGACTTTGAGATATATGACTTAGATGAAATATGGACACTTGAGAATTTTTCACCTTTTTTTTTTCAAGGTTAGGATTATGTGCGTGTGAGAGAGTGGAGAAAATGTGCTCTTAACAAATGAGCTGCCACAGTGCTATTTCAAGCCTACAATAACGTGATCTGGATGGTGCAGCTTGTATAAGTGGATTGTGTCGGTGACGTCTGTCTGCATAGTGTCAGAAATAACCCGAAAACACCTCAGCCACTGAATAAGCCCACATAGCCCAAACAGATTACGCTGGGAGCTGGCAGCAACTTTGTCACCTTTTCTGGTGCACATTCATTTTAAAGTCTAAGATGGATAATGCCCGGTCTATTTAGACCATCCAGTCATCCTGTAAGTTGCACTAAACAACTGGAGTCTTAGAAATACCTGCAGAACATCTGTTACGGAAAAACACAGACGTTGTTGTTTCCTTGTTGATGTTTGTTTTCTGTGCAACCAGATATAATGAAGCTAGAGTGTAATTGCTGTCAAATGTAATGTGTGTCACTGCGTACACAGTTTCTTGAAAATATGGAAATGTGAAAAGTTGTAATTGTTCTTAGGGAGAAAAAACAACATTGCCCTAAGGCCTTGAATGCTAATCGCACGGTCAGCGTTGTTTATCATACTATGGAGATGAATTCTGCGCAAATGAAACTCTGGCAAATAGCTCAGCTTTTTATTGGTCTTTAAAGTTCATTAAACCTGGACATATACAGATGTCGACAGTCCTCACTTACAGGGCAAGCACAGACACGAAGTGTAAATAAACGGAAATTAAGTAAAAGTCGAGGCGCTTGGCTCGAAAGTGAGCCACCACAATTTTCGAACGTGCCAAGTTCTGAACGGATCTCATGCAGGTGATCAGTCATAATTCACTGCTTTTTGACAGCTCATATACAGTTACAGGGGCTTGACTTGAGGCACTAAGACAAATTGGACAAAAATTGCAAAAGGTAAACTTCGAAAGAGTCTTTGTGAGACATTTTTGTTTTGTTTTGTTTTGGAACCTGTGCCTCACCCTATAGGCAAAGCTCTGCAAACGAAGGCTTTCAGAATGCCTCCTATTTGTTCTGGCACCTGAAAGGAAGGAAGCTTTAGCAATGAAACGGTAGCCAGGCCGGTGCCTCATACATTAACTCACCCCTGCCATGCCTGCTTTAGACCATTTGACGTAAAGTATTAAGTATCTTGCAAAAATACTGCTGGTGAGCTACTGGTGTCATCATGGGACGTGTTCTCTCTGTAACGTCTTTTCAAGCTTCACTTGAAATATAGAAGTAGATCTATATAGACTTATATTGCTTCCAGTGTCTTATCTCATGAGGCAGGAAAACCGCCTGAAACCTTTGAAATGAACTCTAGTAAATGGCTTAAAAAAAACCACATTCAGTCCTGAATTATTTGTGGGGGAGAAAAAACTCAGATAAAGCCTTTGGACTGAGAGCATCAGATGGTATGCCACTTGAAATGCATTTAAGTCCATTTTTAAAAGCCGATACTAGTGAAAAACTATCTAATTGGCTGCGCAGCAGAGTAGCCTGGATGATTTTATGAAGACCAGAAATGGTTTGTTTAGAGCAGCTGAATCCAAGCGTACAAGGCAGCCTGGCAAAATTGCAGGCACTCTGTAAGTCGATACGGCTACAGAGCCCTGTTCACAGGCCTGGAGTTTACACAGAATAAATACAAATAATGAAAAAGTAAATAGCAGAGCTGGTCCTTATGTCACCATGCATTTATCTTGTACACCAGAGAGCAACTCTTGAAAATGTAACCTGTCTATCTGTGGCTCCGTTTGCCTGTAGTAATGGCGTCCATTTGAACAAAGGTGGGGGGTGGGGGGGCTTTAACACAAATGTATATGGTTAACATTGAAGGCCAAAAATAGCTTTCTAATGTCCGCAGAACATTTATTTCCTGTCAAAAGTGCATCTTGTTCTACAAAATTGTAATGTTGTTGCAGATAAAATCTCATACGCAATCTTTTTTTTTTATGTTGCAGACATTAAAAAGATGCAGGTTTGCTATTAGCAATGCATCCAAAAGACTAGAGTCTTATGGATATATATTTACTTCCATATTTGGAACTGTTTCTTTTGTAGTGTGGCTTTACAGGGGCAAAAAACCAACACGTCTTTAAAGTCTGCTGAAAATACACACAACAGTCTTGTTTCACAAAGTTATACTTCATGTCATAAATGTACATTCAAGATTCGAAACATTTCATTTTTAACTTAAATAATCTAGTTGTTATCATTTAAACCTATATCCAGTTTTAGGGCTGGACTAAACTGGCAATTTCAAGACATGGGTTATATGATCTCTTCTTCAACTAGAAAGCTTCAACTTTGTATTTGATCAAATGAACAAAACAAAACATTCAAGTTTGCAACTGTACATATAAGTATTGTGTTAAATCATTCTTAGAGTGATTAATCATCTTATAGACTCTTGGAATATTATTAAAACTCCTGATGCTAGACAAAGCTTTATTGTTATTTCGAACATGGTTGGTGCACTTATTTTAAGCAGCACTCTTGTGATGCCCAGCTAAATTTCTAAAGTAGTTGTTTTTTTTTGTTTTGTTTTTTACAAAATACTGAGGTGTTTGATGGGGTAAAGTTCTTCCCTTTTAACTCAACATATCAGCAGAAGATACAGCGGAGCTTAAAATGAAAAAGAAACAATAATTTATTATATCAGAAATAATCAGAAATATTGGTGGTTATTTGAATTTTGTTTAGTTTTTAATCTGATACATTATCTAGTCATTATACTGTATAATTTAATTATTTAATATTGTAATAATCCATAATGTCATATAAAGTGAAAAGCTGATTTCGTATAAAGTATACAGTGTGTGTGTTTTTTTAAAGATGTGCAGGCCAGCAAATTTGTGCTTTTGTATCAGTGACCCGTGCTGGCATAATGCGCATAGGTTAATTATGAGCTAAGAGGCAAAACATGGTTTCGGTCGAAAGAAGATTTTCTCAAAAATTAGTCCATAAAGCCCTCATTTATTGATCCCCATGATAAAACAGCAAAACAGCAAGAAAACATCCCAAACTACTTTTATTTTAAGTTTTTTTTAATATGTTCATTCGTATGTCTCCATTAATTAGTCCTTTGTCGCAAAATTCCATGATAAATCCGTGTTTTTCACCGCGCGCTCGTGGCGAGACGGGGGAATCCCCCTACCCATGTTTGGTATCGTTGTTCCTCTACTTTCTGATAATACACATGGAATTCCTGATAACACTTTTATGCTCCAATGGAAAGCGAGCTTCCAAACCCCATTAGACGTGATCGACTTCAGTTGGATGTAACTCTGTGATTTTTTTGTCTGATTTCAACAAACCATGCTTCATTCTGAAGGTCTTTAGATGGACAATGTGGAAGTAACAATATCTCACTTTTGAAAATTTCCTCATTCCGACTCATTATGCCAGAATGGGTCATAAATTTTATTGCATTCGTTGCTTGAACTGTATTTTTCTGTTATATGCAATTCGTGACTGGATCTTGGGTTATTAAATGAGCTTAAAATGTATTTAACTATAATAAAGAGGAGGATTTTGATGGACTGGCATACCAGCTTTAAATAAACAAACAAACAAACAAATAAATAAGGGTGGGGGGAGCTAGAGCAGAATTATGAAGCCAGAGATTATAAACCAAGGAAATGCATAAAATCCAAGTAATGAAACAATAAAACCTGTTTATGGTCTACATGAACCACAAACCAGGAGCTCTTCAAAGCCTTATTTTGTCTGAGACCCTCATATTTGCCAAAACACTTGTACCTTTTACTCCGGTTTCCTCCCACAGTCCAAAGACATGCACAGTGGGGATTAGGCTAATGGCTGCCCTAAATTGGCCATAGGTGTGAATGTGAGTGTGAATGGTTGTCTGTCTCTGTGTGTCGCCATGCGGTGGATTGGCAACCCGCCCAGGGTGTGTCCCGCCTCTAGCCCAATGTCAGCTGGGATTGGCGCCAGCTTCCCCCTGCGACTCTGAACAGGATTAAGCGATGGAAGACGAACGAACGAACTTGTACCTTTTATATTTAAATAGAGATAATAGGGAGAAAATCAAATGCTATTTTAAGGAGCTTTTTTCTCAAAACCAAAGTACACCTATTGACTCTTTTAACGTCGAAGTGTCTGGCCTTGTCCTCCAAAAATATCCATCCTGCACCTGAACACCACTGATCTGCTCACAGTGAAATAAAGGAAACAACTGTGTCATGAAATGTTGCAGGAACTTTAGGACCATGGTAATTTTCCAGTTCTAACCACTGTAACTTGTTGCATTATGCAACATGATTAATATCATCTAATCATCGCTTTGTGTATTAGTCCCAGTTCTCTAGTGTAGTGCCAGGGAAAAGAATGGCATTGATTTTCAACTTGAGACAACACATGTGGTGTGGCAGATGCCTGCCAAAGCGTGTCAGTGCGAAACACAGGACCTCACAGCTGCACTAAGTCCTGATGGGCTGTTTGGACAGGGAAAGATGCCCAAAGCTGATGTGTAAGAGCCTACAGCAAAATACTTAACAATTGCACTCCTCTTTGTTTGATTTGTCAAAGCCATTGCCTTGTTGGCATTTGGTGTTATAAATCAAAGTGATTTCTTGTGACCTACAGATTGTTCTTTGCAGCAACCAAAAGTTTACAGCTTGCCTAAATACAGCTGATAACGATCAAACTGAAAGTCCCTAATATAAACTATCCAAAGAATTTAAGCTTATCATTTAAACTCCTGCCTTGGCGAGAGCAATGCCATGCCAGTATGGGGCAGCTGGAGACCTTGTGTCTCATTGTGTGTCCATCAATTTGTTCCACATTACTAAGAGCCCTAACATCTGGGTGGTGTAGTTGTGGTTTATAGTCCAGTAGAATACTGTGGAAAGAATAAGTGTGATTAAGATCATACTCAATTCAACTTCCACATTTCCAAGAAGTCAGGGGGTCCCTTTATCACCCCTTTAGATTTGCCTGAGAACTAGTAGCTAACAAATATGTGCAGTGCATCTTGGGGGATTGGAGTCTTGTGGGGAGGTTCGGTATTTTTTTGTCACTCATTTCAGGGAGTGGGACTCTGTCGAATAAATATATTCGACAGAGTTCGACGAATATATTGTGCAGGTTCGTTGCACGTGGCATGGGGTATTTCAGGACTTTGTTTCTTGTGGTTTTGGTGATTGTGGTTTGCGAGTGGTGGGGGACCTCCTTTTGCGTGGGTTGCTGCATCGGTGCAGTGTGGCGTGGGGGCAATCGGCCTGTAGCGCAGTTGGGGTGTGGTGGGGGCCCAGGTTGCTTTGGTGGCGGCCTTCAGGTCGTCTGCATTGTGGGTCTTGGAGGTGCCCTGTGGATTCTCTGTGGGGTTTGAGTCGGGTTGGTTTGCTGGCTGGTCAGGCATAGTAGCGCCATGGTCATTGAGCCAGCTTTTGGTGCCTTTGACAGTGTGGGCGGGTGCCAAGTCCTGCTGGAAAATGAAGTCAGCATCTCCATGAAGCTTGTCAGCAGAAGGAAGCATGAAGTGCTCTAATATTTCCTGGTAGATGGCTGCATTGACTGTGGACTTCAGAAAACACACTGGACCAACACCAGCAGATGACATGGCACCCTAAATCATCACTGACTGTGGACACTGCACACTGGACTTCAAGCAATGTGGATTGGGGACTCTGGGAACTTGATATCCAAATAACATGCAAAATTTACTTTCATCTGAAAGGAGGACTTTGGACCACTGAGCAACAGTCCAATTCCTTTTCTCCTCAGCCCAGGTGAGACGCTTCTGGCATTGTCTCCGGTTCAGGAGTGGCTTGACATGATGAGTGCAGCATTTGTAGCCCATGTCTAGGATTCGTCTGTGCATAGTGGCTCTTGGTGTGCTGGCTCTGGCCTCAGTCCACTCTGCTTGGTTGGCCGGCAGACTCGTCGGGAGTATCCAAGGAGGTACATATCACGCATTGGTCGATTCAGGCTGCGTGTAGACCTTGATCTGCCAAAGCGTGGTGCAAACCTGGGTATCGGGATGCCAACGTGGGGTTAAGGTAATCTCTGTGCATGGGGACATCCACGAATACCCGCTGGTGCCAGTGGAAATTCACTTTTGGGGAAAAAGCCAGCGCCTCACCCACCCGCTAGTCTTGGGAACAGATTGGCCGGGGTTTGGAGGTTTGTTAGAGACCCTGTTAGCGGGTGGGTCCTGTCTGAGTGCAGGCCAAGGAAAGCTGCGCCTCACGTGTGTGGGAGAGGTGGCTTCAGAGCCAGCCTCGCCTGCTCCGCGTCCTGTGGACATGGAGGGGGAGGAGCCGCTGGCTCTTCCCCCTCTGGGGATTCCCCTTGGGGATTTCCCGTTGGAGCAGTCACGAGATGACACTCTGAAGCATGCTTTTGACCAAGTGAGAGTAATTGATGGTCAAAGCCTCCGGCCGCGAGACGCGCTCTCTCCCGCGTATTTTGCAGTGATTAATGACCAACTATACCGAGTGACACAGGACACTCAGACCGGGGAAAGGGTCACCCAGCTTTTAGTTCTGAAGGGCAGCCAGGAACTCCTTTTCCAGATGGTGCACTATAATCCGATGGCCAGTCACCTCAGGATAGACAAAACACTTGCCCATCTCATGGCCCGGTTCTATTGGTCAGGCATTCACGGTGATGTCCGCTGGTGGTGCGTGGCATGCCGTGAATGCCAGCTGACGAGTTCAGTGGCCATGCCAAAGGCCCCTTTGAGGCCACTTCCTCTTGTTGAGATCCCCTTTGAAAGAATTAGGATGGATATCATAGAGCCATTGGACAGGTCTGCACGTGGGTACCGCTTTATACTGGTCCTAGTAGATTATGCAACCCGGTATCCGGAAGCAGTGCCATTGTGAAACATCTCCGCATGCAGTGTTACTGAAGCACTGTTTAGAGTTATCTTCCGGGTCGGGATCCTGAAAGAGATCCTGACAGACCGGGGCACCTTGTTTATGTCACGAACACTTCACAAACTTTACAGGTTGTTGGGGATTAAGTCAGTGCGCACCAGCATGTATCATCCGCAAACGGATGGGCTGGTCGAACACTTTAATCAAACATTTAAGAACCTGATCTGGAAGTTCCTCTCTGAGGACGCGCATAATTGGGATAAGTGGCTTGAACACCTATTATTCACAGTTTGAGAGGTCCCGCAAGCCTCCACCAGCTTTTCCCCCTTCGAGCTCCTATACGGGCTGGAAGCCACATGAAGTATTGGATGTGATCCGCGAGGATTGGGAGGTGGGACCTTCACCCAGTAAAAATCAGATTCAAAATGTGCTGGACCTGCGCACAAGACTCCACACATTATCACGTCTAACCATGGAGAATTTGCGCCAGGCTCAGGAACGGCAGACCCGACTGTACAATAGGGGTACGAGCCTTAGACAGTTCACACTCAAAGTCCTCATACTGTCACCCACCTCGAGCTCTAAATTACTCGCCAAGTGGCAAGGACCCTTTGAGGTCACACAGCGAGTCAGGGACCTCGACTATGAGGTAGCGCATATGGATAGAGGCCGAGCACGTCAGATTTACCACCTCAACCTGCTTAAATGCTGGTCTGAGGTGGTGCCCATGGCATTGGCGAAAGGGAGGAGCTGGGACCGTAGGTGAGCACAAAATCGCTCTCCCAACACACCCCAGTCCCCTGTGGAGACCACTTCTCACTGTCCCAACTCAAGGACGTGGTGCGCGTACAAACCAAGTTCGCCAACGTGTTCTCGCCCCTTCCCAGTCACACGGCCCTCATACAGCACCACATTGAGACTGCTCCGGGCGTGGTGGTACGCAGCCACCCATACCGATTGCCCAAGCACAAAAAAGGTGGTCCGGGAGGAGCTCAGGGCCATGCTCGAAATGGGTACAATCGAGGAGTCCCACAGTGACTGGAACAGCCCGGTGGTTTTAGTTCCTAAACCCTACGGCTCAGTTCAGTTCTGTGTGGACTTCAGGAAGTCAACGAGGTGGCTAAATTCGAAGCGTACCCAATGCCCCGGGTTGACAAGTTGCTCAACCGGTTGGGCACCGCTTGCTTTTATTCGACATTGGACTTAACAAAGGCATATTGGCAGATCCCCTCGACTCCTCTGTCCCACGAGAAAAAGGCCTTCTCCACCCCGTTTGGCTTACACCAATTTGTCACAATGCTGTTCTGGCACCCCAGCTACGTTTCAGCAGCTCATGGACAAGATCCTCCACCCTCACGGTGCGTATGCCGCGGCTTACTAGGATGACGTGATAGTCTATAGTAATGATTGGCCGCCGCACCTCCAGCACCTGAAGGCGGTTCTGAAGTCGTTGTGACGGGCGGGGCTCACAGCTAACCCGCAGAAATGTGCTTTTGGATGGGTGGAAGTAAAGTATTTGGGGTTTCACTTGGGTCACGGACAGGTGCGTCCCCAAATTGAAAAGACTGCAGCAATTACAGCCTGCCCCTGTCCTAAGACCAAAAAGGGGGTGCGACAGTTCTTGGGGCTGGCGGAATGTTATCGCAGGTTTGTACCTGACTTTTCGGCCCTCACCAGCCCTTTGACTGATCTCACTACAAAGGGAGCCCCAGATCTGGTCCAGTGGACGGAGCAGTGCCAACAGGCATTTACCCAGTTAAAAGCAGCACTGTGCAGGGGCCCCTGTTACACTCACCTGATTTTTCTCTCCCTTTTGTCCTACAGATGGAAGCGTCGGGAAGAGGCCCAGGAAGTCGGGGGCGGCAGGGGGTGTTAGGGTTAGGGTTCTGGGGGGGGCAAGTGCTTTACATCAGTTGCAAGCTCTCCATCAGGGAGAGCAAGTACAACACCATGAAAAAGGAGTGCCTTGGGCTGTTCTGACCCTCTGCTTTTACCTCCTGGGGCACCAGTTTACCCTCTGTTCGGACCACGCCCTGCTCCAGTGGCTCCACCGGATGAAGGATTCCAACACGCGGATCACCTGTTGGTACTTGGCACTTCAGCCCTTCAAGTTCAAGGTGATCCACAGGCCAGGTGCACAGATGGCTTTGGCCGATGTCCTCTCCCAACCGGGGGGGGGGGGTCGGTCACAGGCCGGACGGCTCCCCAGATTGACTGGGGGTATATGGTGGCAAGGGTGTGGTCAAGTGCCACCTAGTGGTGGGAGAGCTGAATCAGGGAGGTAAGTGCAAGTGGCAACACCTGTGGTCATTAACATCCCTATTTATATCTTGCAATGAGCGGCGGTGGGAGACGCCTGGGAGCAGAAATGCTGTTGGATGTCTGCATGTTTATGTGGGTCTATATGTGGAAGACTGAAAAGTTTTATTAAAAACCTCCTCTGCCCGCAGTCCTCGTGTTTATCCCCTCTATACGCAACCTTAAACCATCACAGAATGATATCACTTTTTTTTTTTATATACATTTTGATCATCTTTAAGCTAAACGTGCAACTGGAATGAGTTACTACAATTTTATATAGCTTAATTATTTCAACTACACACACAAATTTTGTGAAAACTTTAGTAATAATTTTAGGACCATTTGATATTAAATTGGCCCTTATCAACAGGTGAGTATGAAGAAAATCAATGTTACAGAAACTTTTGTAAATATGGAAGAAATGTTCAGTTCAGTTTATTTGGCCTATTAAGATAAAAAGAAAGAAAGAAAGTATGACACACAAGTTAACTAAATGATGTTAGATGTATTCACAAGGTGCTATGGATTTACAGGAAATGTTTAAGAGAGTGTAAAAAAAAGAGCTGACAAAAGAAACAAGCTAAAGAAGTAATTTTAATCATGAGTTAACTTTATACATACAGTATGTTTTACATACTAGCTAATCTACAAAGTCTTTAGTCTGTGTAGGCAATATAAAGCCTAATGTCAGCATCTAACCTAACTCTGAAAGTAAATGAAAAGCATCTTGGTTGTTGCACAGTTTACAAAAATCTTGTGTAGGCTTCCTCCAGCTTCCCCACAACACTGAATGGATAAGTGGTATAGATAATGGATGGCTGGGGAGGGATGGATGGATGAATGAATGTAAATAATTTTGACTATGGCAAAGCTATGGAATATTCTGACGTGAGAGTTTTCAACTGCAGAAATAATTCATCAGGTTTATTCAACACATTAAATATTGATATTGTATCCTATATTAAATCTAGCAACTATTTAGAAAGAAAATCTCATAACAGACAATAAAAAACAAATATCTGTAAAGCCTTCTACACCGCTGGAAGAGAATTTGCAAAACTACAACCATAAAAAAAAAAATACTTTAGCTGAGAATAAAATATCTGGAATCTCATTTAAATACTTCTCTTCTAATATTAGGGGAAATTAAAAAAAAAAAAGCTCTCAGCATATTCCAATAAAGTAAACTAGACAATGTAACATTATATCTATATCTATATCTATATCTATAGAAATAGATATACATATAGATATAGATATATCAGTCACACTTCTCAAATTTCAGGACCGAGTGTAGCATGGGGGTAAGATGGTGGAATTTTAAAGCGGGCTTAAAGAACAATGATGATAAAGGTCACCACAGAGATAACAAAATTGCTTCATGCTGAATATTCATCCTTCAAATATTGTTCGTATCTGAAGCTGCCTGCCAATAATATTTTCTGCATATTTCATTAAAAACTATATTTGAATAAGTAATGGAACTCATATTCTTTTATGTTTTATATTGAATGCGCCCTTGCATCAACTTTTCTGGGGAAAAGTCTTAAGCACACAAAAAATTTTAAAGAGCAACTTTGGCTTTATTTGAAGACTTCTTCAGTACTGGGTCAGTAAATAAACAGTTTAGATTTCCAAATATTAATTCCAACAAAAATACATTTTTACAAAAATGTTTTTGGATGTCAATAAGGCAGGCATCATATTATATACCAGATCACTTGTTAGACAGAGAAATGAATGCTGGCTATCACGCAGCACCTATAAATACAGAAACAAGTGCATCTGCCACAGTCTCCAGAAGAACTGTAGCAGTTTCTAGAAGAAGTTATAAATAAACTTACAATAGTATAGTTAAATAAACTATATTCTCACAATTCTATGAAACTGACACTATTGGTGCATTTTTAAAAAACAAAGGGTTGTGGTGCCACCATTACTGACTTGCTTGTATGCCGTTTACCACTCTTTATGGAAAGGTTTTTATTATTTTTTTTTTTTTTACACATTAAAAGAACACATTAAAAGAAGAACCAGCGACTACCACACTTTGTAAGCCGTTCATGAAAGCACAAATCTGACTTGATGTTAAGTTTTAAATCTAAAGGTCCAGCCTGTCAGAAGAATAGTAATGTTTAGCTTTCAGCCTTACGTGCACAAAATGTCTCCAGCCTGGCTATTTAGAGTGGTCTAATCATAAAGCTTTAATACGCTGCATGTCGAATGTACACATTTACTTGAATTTGTATATTTGCAGTCCTGAAGCCAAAGGGCTCTCTTACAGTAATTAGGCATGGCGAGTATTTCATGAGGTACTTGTCACAACAGCACACTCTAATGAAGCGTGCCCTTACTACTGTTCATTTAGGAACTGTTTATTTTATTGGTGCATTGTAATTAAACTCAGATGGCCAATGTTTACATTTGCCATATATCATACTCTGTGTCTAATTTCAGGTGACATGCTGAAAAGCACCTATAGCTGTTTTTCATGGCATAGTCAGTCATGGCTTATCAGGAGGCCAGGCATTCATTTAAAATAGTATAACACTACTATGTTATACCATAATTACATTATACAGTTAGTGTAATCCAGTTGTTAAGCCGTTACACCACAGAGAATGGATTATTCAAGATAGTAAGCCACAGAAATGAATCAGGGTCATGAGAGAGCTATTAATTTAAGCCTGGATATTTTTTATTTTGCTACGCCCAAACAGTGCTACTTTGTCTTGTTCCACCTCCAGTAATCGTTTGTGGATATTATCAGGCCAAAAAGCCTTTAATTTCCTCCAGATAAATCAGAGGGCTCAGTCGTGCTGTTCTGCATAAGAAAAGGAGCTGACCCTTCATTTCCTTTCTACTGTTAGGAAGTCAAAGGTTCTAGGACAGCTCAAGATAAGTGTCCTGCCCTATGAATGGCGGGGCAAAGCGACAGTTCTCCCATATTGTTGGGAGAGTCATTTATCTTGATGGGGGACAATACGCCATTCATCGATGGCTATATGAAGCTTCAAAAAGTGAAGTTCAGATTGGAGGGAGCTGCTGGAGAGGGGCCTCCACTGCCACAGGTCAAATGGAATGAGTGTGGAGTAGAGAATGTGGGCGAAGTCAAGGATGAGGAGGAAGTGGACGTGTTTGGACCAAAAGAGGTCACACCCCATAAGTACGTGAATAAAGAAGTGGATGTCAGGAATCTGCAACATTTGGGACCAGTGTGAATTTCTGGACTTCAGGAAATTTTAAAAGTGTAATGTGCAAAAAGAAACTGCTAAAGTTTAGCAAAACAGTTCCCCCATGCATAAAAAAGAGAACGATTTAACTGAAATTCTTATATCTGAGAGTCACTACAAAGTAATGCGCAATTAATAATAACTAAATTTCCATATATACCATTTTACTTCAATTTCATTTTGGATATTTAAGATATTCAAAAGGACTTCAATATTATGATTCAGATAAAACTTTGTCCAGTTATCAATTCAATCGATTGTATTTATTCTGCATTCGAACTTGATTAATTATATGTAAATATTATTACATACAGAAGAAATGGCAAGAATATCAAAAATGCACACTCTTTGAACAACGACTAGCAATTAAGACTATAAGTCTTTATGGCTCCATTTACAATAATGTTTCCTTCATTATAATTCATAAAAAGCATTATCATGTAGGAAATTTGTATGAATCAGAAAAAAGGCAAAGGGTTAAATGGAAGGCTGTACCCTTTGTTTTGACATCTCTTCAAGAAATCGCACAAACTTCAAATGTAAATATGATTTTACATGTAACGATTCACACATTTTTTACATGTGTTTACAAATATAAACATGCAATTTCAGGTCATTTCACAACATTAAAATGCACCTGCACAGGTTTTTTTCGTGATCACATATAACTCTAGTGTAAAAACACAAGAGCCCATGTGAAATTTTCGCAGAATTCGTCTTCGTCTTCTGCCAATTAATCCTGTTCAGGGTCGCGGGGGGAAGCTGGCACCAGTCCCGGCTGACATCGGGTGAGAGGCGGGATACGCCCTGGGCAGGTCACCAATCCACCGCAGGGCAACACACAGAGATAGACAACCATTCACACTCAC
>JAQMCW010000008.1:12482171-12492606 GCA_030068335.1 Chrysichthys cranchii | reverse complement strand
GCAAAAGAGAAAATTAAACCTGCCTCCAAATTGATTACACTTTCATGGAAATCCAGTTTAAGAAGTATCGGTATCGGTATCGGCAAGTACACAAATACAAATATTCTTACTCATATCGGTTTGGAAAAAAGTGGTATCAGTGCAACCCTAGTAATATGTCTAATAGACACACTAATGGTACACAATAGGCGTGTCACAAAAGGCAGTGTCACTGTATGAATCTGTATCTCTATCTGTTTCGCTCTGTGTATTCTTATCTGTATATGTATCTATAATAGGATTGAAACCCTGTGATCCCTTCCACTGGAAAAAAAAAATGCATATACATATAATCATTGACAGCACTAGACTAGAGATGTGGGTGGGACTACTTTTTGAATCTTCTTCATGCACTTCGTATTTTTAATTGTAACTGCCCACACTGTTTTTTAATGAATTGTGTTGGTTGTATTTCCCAAATGAGTAGTCTAATTAAAACCACTGCAACCCTGACCAGGCACATGGCCCTTTGTCTTTTCTTCATATTTGACCGGTCGCATGTGCAACTTTTTGGTGCATTTCTTAAGTGTGACATGAAATTAGTGCAGCTCCTACTCATATGTGTGTGGGTTTTTTTTTTTTAACATTCTGTTATTGCATTCGGCATTCATATTAAATGACATCCTTAATATAATTGGCGATTGTGTGATACACAGTGAAACATTTACAAATAGAACTGAATCAGTACTACTGATTTAAGCACCAGCTTACAGTGTCACATACAGACAAAGCAACAAGCAAAACAGTCTACTGGACATGAACGGCCTAGCGAAGGGAATCTGGCAAACAGTACCAACCCGTTCCTATGAATGGGTTGCACAGAAAATGTGATGAAAACATTGAGGTATCCAAGAACTCTTCACCTGAGGGGAGCTCATAGACACCCATTTCCTGACTTTCCAGCATGGCATTGAGATGTTCGAGATCACCACCAGCATGCCACGTCAGATCCCTTCCTCTACTGCTTTCACCCTTTGGTTCCCTGCCAAAGCAAATGTTGGATCATAGGCGACCAGCATGCCTGTTTCCATGGCAACTCTATGAGGGGGCACAGGACTGGAGCAGCAGCAAGGAACAAAGGGCATGATTCAGAGCAAGCCCAAGAGTTTTGGATGCAGGTAGAACTTTCTGCTGAACTCGATATCCCAAGTAAAATTTCAGCTACAGGACGTATCACACTCCATTAAGTCCCAGGATATTAACATGTTCTGTCACTTAGGGGAAGCCTGCAGAAACAAAGATACTGTTTGTGAAGGTTGGATAAGTTATTAATAGGGATGGGATATACAGAGGGTTGCGATGTGTAATTACCTTGGTACATTATTGAGAGCCTGGCACCCTTCGGCTGATATCTACACACAGAGCACTCAGGACTCACTGTATACAATGAACACATGAGAATTTTAATAATAACATGTTCTTGCTGCAGGGTTTATAATGCTTTAATTAATGCTGTTTAATAAAAAAAAAACATAAGACTCTTCAGCTTTTGATGCTGTTAAATAGCAAAATATAGTTCAACAAATATGGAAAGTAAAATTGTGGGGGAGGAAAAAAAGGGTACTTTACTGAACATGTTTTTGTTTGATTCCAAACTATGAAGTTGCCTAGTCAGGTACTATTTTTTTTTTCTCAACTGAAAAACAAGCGCATTCGAAAATAATTTAACGACTGAACCGTGACTGGATAGCCTTTCCCTCCGGTTAAGACTCAGGCTGCGAGCACTAACTGGAAAAGGTCTGGAAAAGTGGGAGCTACCTGATCTATAACTTACCCCATTTGTGCCAAATAAAACCTGAATAAATCAAACCAATATTTCAGTCTGGCCCCGGCTGCAAATAAATCACCAGATTTCCAAAATCAAAACAAAGCCAAGAAACCTTGCCCTGGGACCGGAGGCTGCGTGCTACATCTGATTAAAAAGGATTAAACTGCAGGTTTTCATTTTGGGTTGTGTTCTGTAGGGGCAAGAGCAAAGTTTCACTCCTTTCCATTCAGTAGTTTACCATCCGGTCTCACTCCAAGAAATTCCCATTCTGATGATCCCCACTATGCCTCATTATATAATTTGATGCAAAATAACTTTTAAATGCTATTATTTTTCCATGTTCCCGTTCTTCAAAATGAGCATTCTACAGTAAGAAGGCTGTGGCATTGTATTAAAAAAAATTATTTAACAATACCATGTTCTTGTCCTTTGATCAAAAATTAGCATTAAAAATTTGTCCTTTTAGCCCAGCATTCCCATAAAACAGGGTCAAACTGGTAGAAGATTCCGTATTTACGAATGTCTTTTTCTTTCTGTACCAAAGCCACAAAGGCATTTTAATCATGTTTACTGACTGTGGATAGGATGCACCTCTTTTTTTTTTACTTTAGTTTCCCTGTAACATACACATTAGTGTTTATGGAGCTAAATTTGTTTCCAAAAATAAATAAAGGAAAACACTATAATATATGGAATGCCGCATTGCTTGAGAACGTTTTTATTTGGAGCAAACTCACCTGCGGTAATTCAGATATGCTGAGAGATTTTTTTCGTCTTTAAAAACTGGAAGACCGCAGGATTGCGAGATGAGACTAGCTGGAATGGTAGGATGAGTCAAGCCCTATGCTAACTGGTCTATGGGTTTTATGGGTCTACTGGGGGTGGTCCAGGGCTTGGCAGTGATGGAACTGAGGGCGCCTTGCATGCCAGTGGGAGCACACATGGCTATACATATTCATCAGGTGGGTGCGGGCCCACACGAGTGTAATGTTGACTCAGTTACACTATTAATAAACTGCTTCATTGTGGTCAGTGTGGACACACACATAGACCTGCATGCTCCCATGAGATGGCTGGACCTACCTCAGTGGAATCCTAAATATATGACAAAGATCATTAGCATAAAAACTTAGTCATTAGTTTTCCAGTCATGGGACACTTTATTTATTTTTGCCTACTAACACCACAAACTTTAGCTTATTATTCAGCAAGGCATTTTAGTGCATATTAATTAGCAGCTTAGGACGAAGTCAAAGGTATATTATGACGAGAGTGAAGAATGTACTAATAATTGGATTTCTGAAAAGCTGTTTTGTGAAAACGTCAATTGGTATACAAATAACAAACCCCTTTATTAGAATATTAAAGTCTGAAGTAGGTCCTGAGCGCTTAAGGCTGATTTAAGGCCTGTGTTTAAGTACGCATACATGTACGCAGGATGGCTACAACACGCATTCTGCATTTATTTGCCATGCTGATGGTGCACGTTCCATTGAATTAACAGCAAATGTGCACACGATGCAGTGCCAACATAAATACTGGGGGCAGTATAGCATGATGTAACGATGTCTGCGATAGACGAAACAAATGAGTTGCATTTCAAATCACATACTTATATACTGAGCTAGAAAAACACACCTCAGAAAAAAAAAACCTACCAGAAATCTAGCGCAAGCTAAGAATTTTTGCCTTGAGATACAGTTATCACCGTTACAATAATAATCGACAATTTTAAGTAGACTAGATCGTAACGTGGTCCTCATACTTTACAAAACAATGTTCAGCCACCTCAGCACGAAAAGACAAACTTGTGCTAATGTCAGGCACATAGCCATTAATAAAAACACAACAATTCAACATGATGGGTGGCACAGTGGTTAGCACTGTCACCTTACACAAGAACGTTCTGAGTTTGAACCTGCTAGCCGACTGGAGCCTGTCTATGCAGTGTTTGCATGTTCTCCCTGTGTTTGCATGGGTTTCCTCTCCAATTTCCTCCCACAGCCCTAGGACATGCAGATTAGGTCGACTGGCTACTCTAAACTGCTCATAGGTGTGATAGTGATTGTGAATGGCCGTTTGTCTCTTAATCCTGTGATAGATGTGCAATCCGCCCAGGGTGTACCCGGCCCTGTCCTGTTATGGCTTTGGCTGCATTAGTTATAACAGCTTTTAATAAGACTTCTTGTACATTTCTAAAAAAAAAAAAATAAAAAATTGGCAACATTTGGTATTCCTAAACATTTGACAGGCATTGTAAAGCTGCAGATATTTCAGTCTTTAATACTGAGCTTATTCTGCAGCCAGGTTTGAGCTTTGTAAAGAATCCCAGCGTGAGTTACAATCTGTTGTAATTGGTCACTGGCCTTGGTTGTGATACCATAATTGCACTCATTTTGGTAATAGCAGGGAATAGCTGAATAGCTGTGGCACAGTTTGCAAAAGTACAGGAAATGTTTAACCCTGGTGCAGTTGTCACTTTTTGTTTTTGCCTGTGTGCATGAAACCACTTCTGTTTTTATTTATTTTTTTATTCTTATTTATTTATTTATTTATTTATTTCCTTACTTTTTTATTTGGAGATGGCTGCCATCATGCTGCCGGCAATATCTGACTTTGTCCACTATGGTGTTTAATGACGTACAGTATGCCCACAGCCCCATGTTGTTTTTTAATTGAATAATCTGTGTGTGTGTGTGTGTGTGTGTGTGTGTGTGTTTCATAATGAATTGACTAGTTGAATAGTAAGGGAAACAGTCATTTAACTTTATATTAATTCCCCATGCCATGAGGAACTGAAGCTGTTTGTAGGGCAAAAGAAGGTTTTACCCAGTTTTAACATCGTGCTCCTGATAAAGTGTTCCATGAGGGTATATACTGCATACTGGCTTTTGGAGGATGAAATCCAATTATGAGTAGTCTCAGTAACACACACACACACACACACACACACACACACACACACACACACACACACACAATTACAGTTCTGAATTAGGGAAGCTTCACTGCATGGTTACGGTTGTCTGTTCAGTGAGTTCTTCAGCATCTTAGATGACTAAAGTCAGCCATAAGATATAAATTTACAGCACATTTATGGCGGTGAAAGTGGTCACCAGCATGAACCTGCTCTTTGCTCACCTGCACCAAAGCCTGCTCTGTCCCTTGTCAATCACCTCATAAAATTGACAGTGCTATGCTATGGCCTGCTAATTGCTCTGCTCTGTACTGACTAATTGCCCATAACTGCTGGGGTTGCCTGCATTATAAACACAGTACCACAGAGACAGATGTTAGCCTTGTGCTGTGTATGCTGGTCGAACATTAAGGTCAGTAGTTTTATTCAATACGTCCTCTGTTCTGTAGGAACTTATAATCATGACAATATAAACTCTGTAACCAAGGCACTAAACAGAGATAAACCCTTAGGAGAAAGATTAAAAATGATCAAAGAGCATAAATGTATTATGAAATTGGCTTTGAAATGAAGTCAAAATCGCGCAATAAGTTGCACAGCATGTAGAAACTAATGCAGCTAAATTGAGTCAGGTTGGTGAAAATAAGCAATGATCGGACAAGTTTGGGGACATATGTTATGTCCACATGAATACGTTTTAGTTTTAAAATGCAACATTTTTGCTTTGTGTATACCTGGCCTCCATACTTTCTCCAATTGTCCATTTTTGGGGTTTGTTTTTGAGCCCCAAATATAGAGAATTTTGGAAACATTTCTGGTCCCTTTTTAGTTTATTCAAAACTCCAGAGTGGTGTTTTAGTGTGGATGAAGGAAAACAGAGACACAGACAATCACAATCACTTCCTGATTGGGTCTTATTACATTACATTGCCATCATTTGGCAGACGCCCTTATCCAGAGCGACTTACATTTTTATCTCATTTATACAACCAAGCAGTTGAGGTTAAGGGCCTTGCTCAAGGGCCCAACAGTGGTAGCTTGGCAGATGGATTTGAACTCCCAACCTTACGATCAGTAGGCCAGTGTCTTAACCCTCTGAGCTACCCCCTTATCACACATGACATATCCTTCCCAGATTCGTCATGTTCCTATCACGCAACGCATTTCTGTAAAAGTCAAACAGCAGCATGGATACCGAATTGCATGTGTTGCTGACCTTGCTGTGTTCACTAGCAGCTGTTGTGCAGTTAAATTCTGCATTTTATAAGGCTACGACTGCTTACATGCGCAGGAGGCGAGCTATTATTCAAGCAAAAAGCAACTAAGTGACCAACTGCAGAGTAGACAACCTGCTTCCTGTTTATCCTGGCACACGCATGCTCAGTGTACAGGAATGGTGATGTGATATGTGTTTTCAGGCATGTTAGGATGGATGGAGATTATTTCTGATACGGAGCTAACAGGCTTATCTGGACAGAGGCTGTTTTCTTTTTAAAATGCAGTTTTAAAACTAAAGTGTATTAATGTGGACATAACAAAAAAAGGCAGTGAGAGCAAAAGAAAAGCACATGAACCTGTTGCCATGGAAGCTGCAACACAAAGTGAGAAGTGTGAAATTGTAATTGAGGGCATATGCCTCTCTGCTTAAACCACAAACTAGAGGAGAACTATGACTCCATGATCTTCTGTCTTCTCGGAGCAATTTGAGGAGGTCGCAAGCTCTGTGAACACAGACAAATTAATCTGACATTTAATGCACCGTAGGTTATAAATAATTGGTCCTTAGACCACAGGCATTCTGTGGCAATAAAAAAATATGAAAATGTATGAAAAAATGGCACAAAAGGAACATCTCTATGGTGGCTAGTGTTTCTAGTCATAGCTTTCTCTGTGGTATCTCCTTCGAGTAATGCCAGATTTAGTTTGAAACCTGAGAAATAACATCCCATTGCCTTTACACTGGGTGTCTCCAGAGGCTTGGCTGTCCACGGAGGAAACTAAAAAGAAATACATCCCCCTCAGCCTGGATTTTGCATTTTGCACAGTCATAAAGAATCTCTCTATGACTGTCATCTTTTATAGCATGTGTGCCTTTAATAGACATTTTTTCATGTTGCAGGAATAAATCAGCACTTCAGTATTTGAGATGTGCCTAGCAACAGAAATCAAACATGGGCAGAATCCTTGAACTAATAAAATTAGTCGAAATGTGTGTTTAAGATGGTTTTGGCCTTCTCAAATCACTGGATCTGCTGATTCAGTATTGAGAAATTACATAAAACTGCATCTCTTGCTATGTATGTGAGGCCATGGCTAGTAAATAACAGTACTGACCAGTTACAAAGTGACAGTCCTGATGAAAGCGACATTAATTCATTTTTCAGGAGGATTTTTAAAAGAAAAAAAGAAAAAAAAAAGGTTGACATGGCAAAACTTAATTTAATTGAGTCTTTCATTAAGCACTGTTATCATGGAAAAATCGTTGGTTTAAACCGGTTTGAGATCCTCAAGGTTTGTGCCACAAATGGTTAATCAGGACTGGAAATATTGCTTCCCACAGATACATTCCAGGCTCCGTAAAGAAGCCCATTACAGGACCAACCAAGAGGAATTCAAAGAGTCTTTTCATCCCTGACAGAATGAATCAAACATGTGGAGAAAAATGTTAAGAAAGCTGCTGACATAAAATCAGCTAGAAAAAATATTTAGACATGCACATTCAACTCAAGCACATCAAGTACTGTAAATACAAGATCCTACACATATCTGTAACAGGAGGGGGCAATGTGACAGATCAGCCACCACCTCACACAAACCTGATGGATTAGTGCTGATTAGGCATAAGAGCTATAGGTTGGCTGTATGAGGGAAAGTGTCTGTGAAAGGCATCTAGCTCATGTAATGTAGCTAATGTTTCGTATGAGTAAGTCAAAGCCACTGAAGTAGTGCAATTCAGTGTAATCCTAAGGAAAACTCACCACTCATCTTAAGGTTCACATCAGAACAGATCTTGTCTCAAAAACTGCCAGGTGCCATCTTTGCTAACAGTATAGTAAAGCTAGTTAGCACCACCTGGTGCCTTTATTAGCATTTGGAGTAAGTCAACCTTGTTTACCTCAGTGTAGTCCACTCACCCAGCGCTCCATTTGGTTACTTTCCTCGCCTTCGTTTAAGTTGATTGGTTGATGAAACACATTCCCATGTGGTTTTTACAGTGAACCACAACTGTTGTTAAAGCGAGAAATAGCATGTGCCTAGCTCAGTCCTAGTCCTATGGCCTTAAAAAAGAATGGAACAGTGGACAAGATGAAACCGCTTGTGAACCAAATACTACTGGTGTACGTTCTGCATGTGGTCCAACAGAGAGTGGCTCATTTCCTGCTAGACTATATAAAATGCAGAGGTACGCCACAGTGTAATTCTAAGCCACAAGCTCTTGCTACGCGACTGACATTAAAAACAAAATTCTCAATACTGCGTCTATTACCTAAACACTCCTTTTCTGCCTTGAAAAGACGGAATTACTGAACTTCATATTCGTTCACGAAAATATATGACATGTCTAAAAGTAAATAATATAAAGGTTTATGAAACACTAAGTGGAGGGGGAAAAGCAAATGGCACTAAATTGAAAACAGCACTTTGGACTGAGAAGTTATTAAAATGCTTTTCAACTGAAATTGTAGTTGTAGTATGTTCGTCTATCCAGACTTATTAACCTTAATATTAGATATTTCTGGCTCAACCTTGGCCATATGTTGAAAGTAGAACATGAATTGCGTGCTGTTATTGCTCTTAAGAGATAAAAACCCAACAGCTGGGAATACTGCTGATCTATAGATCTGCAACTGTATATGCATGTAGTTTTTCAGAGTTTTATATCATGTCAATACATAGTCCGCTCAGTATTCATTAAATGGCAAAATAACATTTTAAAGTCTTCGAGGTCATCTTCATACTGAATCTGCTATATCTAATTTTGTTTGGTCTGCTTCACTCAGAAAGGCACATATATTTAAAACAGAAGTCCACTTTTATTGTTACAGTAGAGCTGTATATAGTTTCTACGGCCCATAAAGGTAAATCAGCATGTTTTTGGAGGGGCCAATTATAAGTTATGCCTGCACTTTTGGCAAAGCTACAGGTCTCATAGGATTCATTGCACTCCACTACAGACAACATCTTTCACTGATGATGCAACTGCCTCAGGGTCTCAGCCAAACTTGAAAATATTGCATGAAAATGTTCCTACGTGTATAAAGATAAAGATAAATCTACGCAGACATTCACACCCTGTATGTCAATATAGAGCAATACAATACAAAGCTGGCTTAAATCAGTGCAGACCCTTGCACTGATGGTTTCTAGTTTTGTTACTCAACTGTTACCCTGGAGCACCCCTGAGGTCATGTTTGACCCTAACTTTTATTTCACCCTATTTATATTCAACCCACTCACTGGTTGGTGGACATTAGTGGACATCCAAGATAACCAATAGTAAAGGGTTAATAAATAAAAAACACGTCTTTGTGTTCACTGAGTCTGCATCATCATTTTAGCCAATGGAGATATTGTTCCTCTTATGATAAGGTGGTCTGGGTCTTCCTGGGTCAACCCAACAGCCATTTCATGAATGGCACTGAACTGAAGATGACTGAAGATACTTGGATGACCCTATTTATGCATACATACCACAAATACCACAGATACGCAAAAAATT
Source organism: Chrysichthys cranchii (assembly GCA_030068335.1). Taxonomy (NCBI): domain Eukaryota; kingdom Metazoa; phylum Chordata; class Actinopteri; order Siluriformes; family Claroteidae; genus Chrysichthys; species Chrysichthys cranchii. Next base: position 12,483,162 of record JAQMCW010000008.1, on the reverse strand, counting down.
GCTTTAAGATGGCCTTAGTGCAATTAATTCATTTTACTCAAACTACTGAAATGGTGCAGCCTGCATGAAAATCTTATTTGAATCCCCAACACAGACCTTATAAACATTACGAAAACCATGCATCTAAATAGTGTCTGATAGGTGTTTGTGTACTTACTGTTTTAATGGGATGAAAGCTTAATGCTCATTTGACAGCAGCCTTTTTACACAGCAAGGGGCGGAACCTTGTAACCACCAGCCAATCAGGAAATTGAGAATGGATATGACTGATATCTCAAACTTTAACATGTCAGTGCCAGTCAGAGCCGCTGAGAGCCTGGGTAGGTGTTTTTTGATGCAGTTGTGTTGTGTCAAGGTGGTGTTGCTATACATATAATTCTATTCCACAAGTGAAGTAATCCATATTATGTCAAGAACCGCTCAACTAAGAGAAACAGTCCACCATTACTTTAAGACATGACATGTTTTAAGTATTAAACATAAAAAAAAACATTAATTAGAAGGTTTTGATTGGTACTCTGTGTGTGTGTGTGTGTGTGTGTGTGTGCGTGTGCGTGTGCGTGTGTGTGTGTGTGTGCGTGTGCGTGTGCGTGTATGTGTGTGTGTGTACATACATACATGTACTGATTTATTCCCTGACCACTGCACAAAAGTTATTTCATGTAAGTGTAGGGTATCAAAAGTAACATGTACACACTCTCACCGGGGCACTATTTGTGAAAGTTTTATTCAGGTTGTTTTTTATAGGCTTGACAGGAGGTTTGTCTGGACTGCAGTGGCTCTTGGAAAAGTGCGTATGAGTGGTGTTTGCCATGACGTGAATCATCAGTTTGTTGGTTTCAAATTACTGAATAAGGATTAAGCTGGAAATTGAGCCTTGTGTGTATTCCCTAAATGTATTTCTCAACCTGAGGCTTTGTGTGCGTGTGTGTGTGTGTGTGTGTGTGTGTGTGTGTGTGTGTGTGTGTGTGTGTGTGTGTGTGTGTGTGTG
>JAQMCW010000008.1:12424041-12434433 GCA_030068335.1 Chrysichthys cranchii | reverse complement strand
CACAATCTTTTTACGCACTCTTTCACAGATTGGAGAGCCTCTGCCCATCTTTACTTCTAAGAGACTCTGCCTCTCTATGACATCCCTTTTATAGCTAATCATGTTACAGACCTGATATCAATACATTTTATTAGTTGCTAGATGTTCTCCCAGCGGAATCTTTTTAAACTTTCTTGCTTTTTCAGCCATTTGATGCCTCCGTGCCAACTTTTTTGGGACCTGTAACAGGCACCAAGTTTGAAATGTGCTCATTTAGTGGATAAAGGTGTACAATCTATGTTCTGTTGTGAATAAAATATTGGCTCATAATTTTAAAATAAATAGTTATACTAGTGACTGTCATACGTGAAACACACCATAGCACAGCATAGTGTGACACAGTGAAATTACCTCTCTGCATTTAACCTATTCACCAGGTGAAGCGGGGGCAGCAGAACAGCGCCCGGGGAGCAGTGCTTGGGGACAGTAACTTGCTCAGGGTACCTCAGTGTACCTCGTTGGTCCTGGGCCTTGAACTCACAACCTTCCGATTGAAGGGCCAATGTCCTGACAGCTAGGCTACCACTGCCCCATTTGAAAGTCTTTAAAGAAAACTTTAAAAAACATCCCAACTTTTCTGATATTCAGGTTATAATATTATTTCTTAGCAAAAATTGGAAGAATTTTGACTATGACTAACATGTGTGTGATAAGATTCAATTAACCACGTTTCATAGACTTTGCGTAATTGAAAAGAAAAATGTAAGGCAGAGTGCACAGGTAAACGTCAAGTATATTGAGGGATCCTAATATTGTACCAACACCTACTGTCACAGGTGGTCATGTCAGTAGTGAGATAAAGACAGCGGCTCTGCACAATTACCTATTTTTACCAACTCAGTGAAAGTATTCTTCTTTGCCAAGATATGATTCAGAACTTTAATCCTTATGTTTCCCCTGATGAGTTGATCTGAAATATTTGTAAATAATGATGTTGCCATGGCTAGTCTTTCTTTAGCCTCCTCAGAGAGCTGATCAATCAGTTTTTCATCAGCACCTACAGTGAGAGGTAAAACAGTGTAAACAAATTTCATAAGAACTTACAGAACCACTCATGTCTGTGCTGAACAATAAAAATTAGCTACCATGAAGTTGGAAAATATTCTTAGCTGCTGTCCAGTTAAGAAGGTGCCGGAGAACCACCTCTTCCCTCTCTTGGTATGACCCGCTCTCAGTTTTCGGCCAAGACTTCTGAATAATTGCAGAGATGAGCTTTCCAAACTTCCAGTTTATTTTGCATCTCTCAAATAGCTTTGCTTCCGTCTTTGCCTAAAGGGGAAAAAATTGACCATGTAAAAAACATTTGTCAAAAGTTAGTGACTCTTGATAAATAACTAAATTATAACAGCTAGGTCTGAAAATGGCTGGATCAAAGACTCTTTTCTTTCTCCCTTGAGGTGTGATGATGTTTTGGGGATGGCACAGGGCATATGCAAAGGCCCTGACTCAATAATAGAACGTTGTTGAAAATAATTACAAAATAACTATGCGAATGTGTATTGCTTAATAAAAACTTGATGAAATAATTAGTTTATACTCAGCATAAATATGTAAGATCATTTATACACACTTTCCCTAATCTCATTTTATGCCAGCAACATGATTTTTCTGTTGCAATCACCATATCTGGAACCGAATTTCTAGCTTTCTGCTCAACACAAATGTAGAAAATGACCAACAGATAAAATTACTCCCTTTTTTATTATTATTATTTTTTTTTTAGAAGTGAACAAATTATACATCAACATCACAGACAAAATTGGCTGTGATCCTGTACACATCTCTAATACTACACCAATACAGTCGGTCCCCATTTAGTCCCCAACATTACAACAGTTGTATAATATGACATCATATGAAAAGGGAAAGATGGAAATAGCCATCTTTAACCTTAACTTCTCAAGCAAAATGTATAATACCTGGCACATTGAGGTGACAGCTTCTAGGGCACATTTCTCAATACTTCTTGCCACATGAGGATGGGTATTATTAAGTTCTTCAATTCTACTACAGTATACTTCAATCTGGTCTATTGAAGATTCCTGAAATAAAATTCATTGTGTAATCAATACTTTGTTCTACTGGACCAATTCAATAGGCATGGATACAGTCAGACATTCCAAACCTGTTGAAATTTTCCTTCAAAATCTCTAGTAAATGTGTCCCTCCACTGCTTGGTAAATTCCTCACTTTTAAAGCTTGTGGAGATAATGTTGTTCCAAATCTATGATGAAGCAGATAATACAGACAATAATAAGCTAAAATGAAAAGCAGTGCTAATAACTGTACAATTCATTATCTTCTCACCTCAACCTCTGATGTGAGGGTGGCACTCAAAGTGTAATGCTGCAACAGTTTCCCCTTCAAGGTCTGTCCTATCCAAGTTCTGATAGTTTTTAGTGCCACTGACAAAAGCTCAAGGATCTTTGAGTCTGTGGGTTTTACAGAGTCTCTCTCTTGAATATCCTACAAAAATGCATAAGAACAATTCTTTAAAACCCTGATTTATTAAGAGTTAATTTAAAAAAAATAAATAAATTTAAAAATTAAAATTAAAATAAAAATTAAAAAAAAAACCGGCCACAAAAACATACTAGCTTATTCACAGATAGATTCTACAACCCCAAATCAGAAAATGTTGGAACAGTATGGAAAAATCAAATAAAAATTAAATGCAGTGTTTCTTACATTTATTTCATTGGAGACAGTATAAACACAAGATGTTCATGTTTTGCCTGGTCAACTTCATTTCATTTGTTAATATTCATTAATATACTCATTTCAGGCCTGCAACTCATTCCAAAAGAAGTTGAGACAGTAAAGCATTTACCACTTTGTAATGTTGCCATTCCTTCTCACAACAATTAAAAGATGTTTTGTCACTAAGAATACCAATCGATGTTTCAGGTGTTATTTAGTCCCACTCTTCCAGCAAACATGTCTTAATGTATGCAGTAGTATGGGGTTGTATCGACTGAAGAAAGCAAATGTGTTTTTTTGTTTTTGCATTTTCCATACTGTTCCAACTTTTTGTGATTTGGGATAAACAAATGATTCATATGAGCAAAAAAAAATAAATTTCTCATTTTGAGTGTTTGCCCTGTATTATGCAATGTTAGGTGTAATTTTCCAGAATTGTATATTGTGGCAGTGTTATCAATTTCACCAATACTGAAGATCACTTTGGAAATGATTAGGGCTGGGTTAAAAAAAATTCAATTCACCAATCAATATCGATTTTCGTTTGAAAAATACGATATCGACTCAAAAATTCACGGATCGATCTTTTCCTGTATGCACTACTTTATTCCCGTGACCACGCAAGAAGAGCTATAAAAACGTGAGCCCGGCAAAACCGAAACCAAATTGTGCCATGGCTGAAGCTGCTCCGCTGAAGTCACCATCTGGCCTAAAGCCTGATGTTTGGCAACACTTCAGATTTAAAACTAACGAGGATAGAGAGGAACTGGATAATACAAAAGCAATCTGCAAACTGTGCCATATCAAGGTCAAATATTGTGGAAATACCACAAATTTCCGAAACCACTTATCCAGGCACCACACTGACATAGTTTCAGCTAAAACATCAGGGGCTAATCAAACCGCACAGGAGAAAGCATTTTGGGTTAAATTGGCTTCAAATTCTCAATGTGCCTTAAGCATTACTGAGGGAATTGGCATCTTTATTTGTAAAAAGACATACGCCCATACACTGTTGTGGAAAATATCCACACACAAAAAAAAAAAAATATTCGACCAAAAAAAATTGTCGTCGACGAATTTTCATATTCAATTACGTCGACTAATCGTGGCAACACTAATCGACACAAAGAAATCTCTAAATACATTAGTGCTGCCGCGATTAGTCGACGTAGTCGACATAATCGAATATGAAAATTCGTCGACGACAATTTTTTTGGTCGAATAGTCACCTATTTATTTTTGGTCTCAAACGGCTCATCTGAGTTCAGGTAATTCCCCTCCACACCACTAGTGTTGCTGTGCGCACCCTGCTGGCTACCCTCTCTCTTCGTAATGTTTTGGGAAACGCTATCCACACGTGATTTACATGCGCGAGCAGCATATTGTAACGCTATTGAGACAGCACCAAACTCGAGACGGGGTTTTTCCGAATAGCCAGTTTATCGAATGAGCACACAAAACACAGATAACAGCAGTAACCTCTGGAACTCGCGCGCACACACAGGACGACCTCCCGGGAAAATCTAACACACACACGCGCGCGCGCGCACACACACACACACACAGCATGTCACCGGAGACAGCGTATTTCATTATGTAGCGTAGCAGCCTAGTCCTCTAACTTAAATGGAAAAGTTTTGTCTCTTTTCATTTTGTCTTTTGCCATCTTGACTGTGATGGATTGGTTTGAATTCTATGAATAACAGAAGTGTACAACACATTCAGGGTTTGATGTTTTGTATATATACATTTGCACTGTTAATACTGCGAATACTACCTGGAAGTGGAAGGGCCTATTGTATTCATATTTAGCCGATATATTTTCTTTTATATTGATATATTTATACTTTGGAGAATATCATAGTTTTATAGAACTTTTACTTTAATACTTTTTATACAATTTTTGGAACGTGGAAGAAAGTCTCCCATTTTGTAATTACACTTTATTTAATTTTTTTAGTAATATACATATTTATGTTTACTTTTGTCACCACAGAGGTGAAATTTTATGTTTTGGCCCTTGAATTTTGTTCTAAATAAAATGAACACATGAAAACTGCAACCGTTTGAGTTTTTTCTGGAAATTAGTCGAAAAGATTAATCGACTAATCGAAAAATTAGTCGAAAAGATTAATCGTTAGAAAATTAGTCATTAGTGGCAGCAATAAATTAATCGAATAATAATTGAATTGAGAATTGAATCAGATCATGACCTTGTGAATCAGAATCAGATCAATTCAGGAAATCAGCAACGATACCCAGCCCTAGAAATTATCATGTTAACTTGTTCAATTTTTTACATGAACATTTGTGGAAGCCCACTCACACCAAAATAAAACCACTATTTTCAGATGAGGCAGTGTTCTACTGTAATAAAATTTACAAATATGTTGAATTAAACATAATGTACAGAGAAAAGGATTTTCTCAGTCCAATTTCTGTTTAAACAGTAACCCATCAAGAGGTCTCCAAAATCGTAATCCACTCAATAATCAGGCAGGAAAAATAAAAACATCATTTAAGCAGAATTAGCATCGTCACTAATAGATAAGCTTTTTAACATCAAGACTAAACAGAAACAGAAATTCTGGACACCAAAGAAAAACATAAGTAAAAGAAAAATAGTAATACAATTGTACCTCTACATAGAAGCAACTATGCAACATTTTTAAGCAACGTTTAAGCTGCATTTTGAATTTAATTTAACTTCCTATGTTGGCAAAAGATACACTTTGGCATACCTGTTGCGGCAGGGACAGGGAAAAGTCTGAAACTGAAGCCACAAGGTTCAGGCAAGCAATTGCAATGTCTGCATAGCTGGAGGAGTACTTTACTCCTTTGCATATCTTCTCCAGAAGTTTCACAGCTGCAGCTAAACAGTTCTGTCCATACTCATCAGAGAAGCAGCTAGAAAAGATGAATCAACTGTTGACATCTTATAATTATACTATTGTTATCAGTATTGACAAATTTTTCAAAATGTCACTATATGGTATTTCAATATGAGATCTTATCTGTTGTAATATTCATTCCAATATGATTCATCAAAAGTATTTAAGTACTATTATTGTGATCAGTAGTAAATCCCCCTTACCTGTATTTTTGTTCAAGAAGCTGGCTTTGAATGAATGTCAAAGTATCTAACACAGTCTGTGGGAACATATAAATCTATTATCAGAAAAAATAGCAAAACAGTAAAAGCACTTATGTATAACTGATATGAAAATATTTTGGCCAGTAGTTAGGGTGGTATTGAATTCTTGATTTTGGTTGAGCAAAACATATTGAATAATTTTCCTTGTCTATTAATGCAATTTTCATCTGCTATAATGAAAGGATAACATGAACTATAATTTGTTAGTGCTAATATAAAAACAAACAGAAAAAAATGATGACATTCTTTACTAATTAAAATTGTTGGAAATTTGTAGTGTAACCTGAATACTTCAGGAAAACACTTCAGGATGTGCTGTTAGAGGAATCTTCATGGTGGTACTGGCTTCATGTTGGTCGCATCACACATTTCATTGTTTTATTTTTTTTCTATGACATGATGGCACTTCTCAACAGGTTTTACTCCTTACATAATCATCATTGAATTATCATGCCATTGTTACTTAATAGAGTAAGATTTTGACACTAACTGTGGAATTGCTGTAGGAAATATCAGCTGGAGCTTTGAGAGTGAAAAGTTGCAACATGTCCAAAAGCTCTATATGGAAGTTTGTGCTACATTCCACCAACTCATCAACAGACATCAGGAACATCCATGATCGAGCTAGTAGTCTATCCACTTCCACGAGATGCAGATTTGTTTTCATGAGATTCAACATGGCCCTGAAAAGATATACAACATGTATCATGTCAATACTACACAATTAATACTAACAAGCACAGGTTCTCGATTTCTCAGTAGAAGAAAAAGAAGAAGAAATCTGGAAGGTCCTCACACCAGTGGCCAGTTCTTGCCAAGATAAATAGAATAATGAAGAGACCATAGATGAGACATGACCATAGTTTTTGAAGTAATCAAGTGCTAATTAAAAATCCTGTTGAAGCTTATTTACTTAACCCAACTCCACCCCTTTCAATGACCACACCAAAACCTTTGCTGACATCAGTACTTTTAAGTTTAGTTCAAATCCATATAAACAATCATGTCTTACAGCTGTTTGAGTAAACCAGTTTTAGCTCTACCGCTACCTTCTACCTATAATCAATTGAGCTATGATGGCCATACAGTTTGCAAATGTCAATGATTTTGAGAAGTTGAGTAATTTAACACAATTGTGGCAAAATAAAATCCAAACTAAAAGTTCAAAAGGCTTTTCTATTTAAGCAAAATAATCAACCTAAAAAAGGCTTTTCACTGTACAGCTTATTTTTCCAAGAGATATTCTTGTTTTTGTGAGTACAAACATGAATAGTGCCCTCCTGTGACCAATTTGAGTGAGCCTGAATCAGATAGTAGTTGGTCCCTACCTGAAACTACCATTCAGGTTTTGTGACCAAAGCTCAGTGTTAACAATCTCAAATACCTGCTGAAATGCTGGTTGGTCATTGGCAGCCATGTTTTTTTTTCAGTACTTACATCGTCAAAAATAATCACATACAGATTTTATAGGTTGAGATGGTTTCGGCCCCAACGCCTCTAATCATTAGCTTTACCGGATAAAACTGCAGGGCAACGGCCGGGTATGGGCCCGACGCTCCAGCGCCATCCATTTTCAGGGCTAGTTGATTCGGCAGGTGAGTTGTTACACACTCCTTAGCGGATTCCGACTTCCATGGCCACCGTCCTGCTGTCTATATTAACCAACACCTTTTATGGGGTCTGATGAGAATCGGCATCGGGCGCCTTAACCCGGCGTTCAGTTCATCCCGCAGTGCCAGTTCCGCTTGCCAAAAGTGGCCCACTGGGCACTCGCATTCCATGCCCAGCTCCAAGTCAGCGAGCCGGGCTTCTTACCCATTTAAAGTTTGAGAATAGGATACCCCTCCGAGAACCGCCGCCTTGACGTGGTGGAGGGGTTTGCGTACCTAGTGACCCTAGGAACTGTGTTTTCGGGGGCTTTAGCCCCTGGTAGGGTCTCCCAAGGCAAAGTGGTCCTAGGCGAAGGGTCAGACTAAGAGCGGTTCAACTACCCTTGATGAAGAAAGAAAAAACAAGGATGCAGTGTTCCCTGCCCGGAGGGCCACCGGGGCCCCACCGTGGAGCCAGGCCTGGGGGGGCCCCCCATTGGCGAGTGCCTGGTGGCCGGGCCTTTACCCAAGTGGCCCGGCCAGGCAAAGCCCAAAAAGGGGACATGGGTCCAAAACCCGGTGGGCCCACCACCCACCGGGGGAACCACAAGGGGAAGGTGCAATGTGGATTGGGCGGCAGTCGATGCAATGTGGATTGGGCGGCAGTCGAAGGCAGGGGCCTTGGTGGTCTGATCCTCGGTTAGAGAAGCTGACTCTAGGGACGTGGAATGTCACCTCATTGCCGGGGAAGGAGCCGGAGCTTGTGCGGGAGGTGGAGAGGTACCGGCTAGATATAGTCGGGCTCGCCTCTATGCATAGCTCTGGCTCTGGAACCAAACTCCTCAGAATCCTGTCTCTGCTTTTTGCGGATGACGTGGTTCTGCTGGCATCATCGAGTACTGACCTTCAGCGTGCGCTGGGGCGATTCGCAACAGAGTGTGAAGTGGCTGGAATGAGAAACAGCACCTCCACGTCCGAGGCCATGGTTCTCGACTGGAAAAGGGTGGAGTGCCCACTCCGGGTCAGGGAGGAGTTGCTGCCTCAAGTGGAGGATTTGAAGTATCTTGGGGTCTTGTTCACAAGTGATGGGAAATTGGAGCTGGGAGATGGACAGACGGATTGGGGCGGCATCTGCAGTGATGTGGACGCTGCTCCGGTCCGTTGCGGTGGAGAGGGAGCTGAGCCGTAAGGCGAGGCTCTCTGTTTACCGGTCCATCTATGTTCTGACCCTCACCTATGGTCACGAGCATTGGGTAGTGACCGTAAGAACGAGATCGCGGATACAAGCAGCCGAAATGAGTTTCCTTTGTAAGGTGGCCGGGCTCAGCCTTAGAGATAGGGTGAGGAGCTCAGACAGTAGAGCCGCTGTTCCTCCACGTCGAGAGGGGCCAATTGAGGTGGACAATTGGACGCCCCCTGGACGCCTCCCGAGGGAGGTGTTCTGGGCATGCCCACCTGGGAGGAGGCCCCGGGGAAGACCCAGGACACGCTGGAGAAACTATGTCTCAAGGCTGGCCTGGGAACCCCTTGGGGTCCCCTCAGAGGAGTTGGTGGAAGTGGCTGGGGAGAGGACAGCCTGGGCCTCCCTCCTGAAGCTGCTGCCCCCACAACTCGGCCCTTCTGGATAAGCGGGAGAAGACGAGATCTTATAGTAGAAACAGCTATCTGACTTTAGCTCTTTCCCTGTGTGTACCACCCCCAAACTTTTTATTTGACCTCAGAATCTTGTCCTGTATAAATTTCAAGCTTAGCGCAAATCCATGCAAGCAATCATGAGTTACAGCGGTGGGTGTAAATTAGGCTCCACTTCATTAGAATTGATGGACATATGGCAGCCATACTGTTTACGAATGGCAACATGTTTTTGATAAATCTTGAGTTTCACATTCACCTACGTAATTTGATGCCAAATTTGTGAAGACAGGTCAAAAATCCTAGGACCAGTTCCCAAATTAAGCATTGCATATTATGAATATATCTATGTGGGAAAAGCTATATGGTTCAAGTAATCGGGGTAAAATAATTTTGTTTCTAGAACTTGTGATATATCTATATAGCTTGCGGAAGTAGCAGGCGGCAGTCCCACCTGACCAAGTTTCATGTTTCTATGATTTGCAATTTAAAGAAAAAGAAGAAGCAGCAGCTTTGATGATTGGACCATGAATAATAATAATAATAATAATAATAATAATAATAATATTATTATAGTTCATTTTCCATGGGTCACAGGGTTCACAGGGGGAAACTGGAGCCAACCCCAGCTAATTTTGGGTGAGAGACGGAGTACACCATGGGCAGGTCGCCCAGATACAGACAACCATTCACACCTATGGGCAATTTAGAGTATCCAAGTAGCCTAATCCCCTCTGCAGGTCTTTGGACTGTGGGAAGAAATCCACACAGGCACAGGGAGAATATGCAAACTTCACACAGAACCCAGACCTTCTCACCACTGGCGGCAGTGCTAACCACTACACCACCACGCTGGTCAATAATAATAATATAAAATGTTTGACAAACCAGCATGCATTAATTTGCACTGAACTCACTCACTGCCTTACACTGCTGTTCATAACCACAATAAATTTTTGCAATATATGGAATATCAGTTCAGGTGGACACATATTAAAAGGCAGCCAAGATATGTCATGTAAAGCAAGCTCAGTGAATGAGTGAATAAATAGAAGTAGTTACAAAACAGTATGAAAATGGACATCCCCACCAAAAGCAATGTTATAAAACAAATTATAAGCACAATCATGTTGTTTAACATTATCTATTATTTAAGGCAGGGGTCTCCAACCTTTTTCCCCACTGAGAGCTACTTTTAGAAAAAAAAAATCGCCGCGAGCCACCCCCCCCCTGCAAGTTTTTTTTCGCCGCCAGCGGTAACGTCACTGAATTCAG
>JAQMCW010000008.1:12392344-12404257 GCA_030068335.1 Chrysichthys cranchii | reverse complement strand
GAGAGAGAGAGACGGGGGAGTGATTAGACAAAGGTCTTTCCACATAGGAAGTTGAGGCATCGTATAAGTGCTGAGTGCAGGCTAAGTGCTGAGTGCAGGCTAAGAACTCCGGCAAGAATAATCCTCTCAGCTGTCACCACAAAGGTCAAAACTCAAACAAGAGCCACTTCCGGATGTTAATTAACCTCCACCGCCATGGCAGTATAGAGCAGGAGAATACTGAAACATTCACAGTCATGATGCCAAATGGACTGTTTGTTTTCTAGCATGTGGTTATTTAAAAAAAAAAAAAAATATATATATATATAAAACTTTTTAAAAAACCACACATATTAATTATAGAGTGTACTATAAAGTAAAAATTCATTTTTCTGGTCAGAAAATTTATACATTCATCACTCGGAAAATAAAAGCGTGGGCGCTTATGGAATGGTTGTTGATTAAGGCAAAGTGCCCAACGCTTTTATTTTCCGAATGATGAATGTATAAATTTTCTGACAAGATTTTTTTTACTTTTAGTACACGTTCTATAATTAACATAAGTGTGTTTTTTAAATGTAATGTTCTACTTTTTTTTTTTTTGTCTTGAATGAATCTTGCAATGGATTTTATTAACACTAAAAACCCAAAGTCAAAAGATGCTTCCTAACAAGAATTAGAGTGGTAACTAACTACCTACCTTCCTAACTAACTCCCACGGTTTTTATGGACCAACAACCTAACTAAAGCAGTCTTTCTAAAAACGTTTTTCGGTGTATTGTTGGGGACGGCCACGCCAAAAAACACACAGGGCACTTTGCCTACCCAGTTTGTTACTGGGAGGCAGTAGAGTCAACCCCCCCCCGAAAAGCCCAAAAAGCAATTACAGTATAATCTATTCACCGTGTGAATATGAAAACAGATTTGGTTCTTTGCATTGATCACATCGAACTGTTACCAGCGCCATCTACTGGTGAAGCATGAAACTATTTTCCCATATAGAACTTTCAATTAATTAATTATGGTAGATTAAGGGAATAATTTATACTTTTGATGATTGAATATTGTATTGTCATCAGAAGCAACCAAGTACGCAAAGTTTGAAGGAAATTGGCTCATGAGAATAGAGTTAAAAATCGATTACAAAATTTGAACCAGACAGACAAACAAACAAGAAGTGAAGTTAATATAAGCGTGGTAAAAAACAAACAAATAAATCAATCAAAATGAGACGCGCTAACACTTCCAGCTAGCCCCTTTGTCCTCTTCACAAGTTACTAAAACAGCAATAATCCTCCAGCAGCTGGAGGCTCACTGCACTCCCACATGCTGTAATGTCGAAACTTTACAGGAGCTGGACATAAACTCAACAGATCACCTCTGAAGAAATAACCCAGTGTTTGGGAGGAAATCATACAAGGGACGCTGTCTACAACGCAGAGCTGCGCAGAACTTCCAAACCCCAATCTCTCGACTTCAGTTGTTCCCTTCAGCAGTAAGCGTTAGTGCACTACACATAGTCAGAGTAAGGGCTCTTCTTTCTAAGTGCACTTCATAGGCAGTAGTTGACTTGTTTGGAAGTGCTGTGTGATTGATCAAGACCGCCGAGAGTGAAGCATGTCAACGTTTTAAAAACAGCCCCAAGCATATCATAAACATATTCTCGAAGTTGATACCGCACAAAATTTTATTTAGTAAGAAACTATTTAAAGTTATCTAGACAGTTTTGGTCAATGAGTTGTTAAACCTGTAACAAATAAGACTCAGTAATGTCTTAAAGTGCTTTTCTACACGGCATGCTGGCGTCGCTAGGTGAGGTAAGGTTTTAATGCAGTGTCGAGGTTTGGTTGTCGGTGTAGTGCTCTGAGGGATGATCCGGGTGACGAGCTGACCTGTCTCTGGTCGCCATGTTGCTTTTAGGCGTGACACGTCATGGACCAAACCAGAGAGGCCGACTTGGACAAAAGTGCGTGGTTTAGTAGCTCAGCCTGCGGTCACAGTTACACATGAGTGCCTTTCAGCCAGTGTTGATAAATGTTTTCCTTTTCTCCCCGTGATGCTGTAGTGGAGCTCGTGCTCGTGACTCATGTTGTGGATGCCATCACATTCTGGGCTCAGGTAACAGTGCACCTTAGTGTTGAAATCAGTGAAATAACGAGATCAGTGAGCTCTCCTCCTGTAAAGTCGAATGTTCTGTGTTCTGTATACACGTGTGAGTGAGTGTGTGTGTGTGAGTGTGTGAGAGAGAGAGAGAGATACACATCTTACACATTCACAATCCCTAATTGATCCCTAATTGATCCCTTTATTAAGAATGTGACTGAGGACAAGGCCTCTGAGAAGATGGACAGCGTCCTCTCAGAAAAATGCCCTACTGCACAGAGATTGGAGGGGAAGCCAAGTGCACACAAGGTGAGAGAATGCTGGGGTTCACAACGTGGGGTGTGTGTGTGAGTGAATGGGGGGGTTCCCAATCGGGGTGTGTGTGTGTGAGTGAGTGAGTGAGTGGATGGAGGGGTTCATAATGGGAGGAGGTGTGCGTGTGCGTTCTTATCAATGTTAACAGCCTACAGTTATTTTACTTTTACATTCTTATCTGGAACAATGTACCGAACTGCTTTATAGTTTCCATCAAAAATATGTGCAAAAATTTCAGGGTCTTTAGTTTCAAGTTAAAAACCCTGTTATATCTGATTTTTATTGTTGCAGACAAAAAAAAATGCATCTCATAAAGCAATTCTTTGGTCAAGGATTACAATTAATGGGCTTAGAAAGTGTAATGTCATCCATTAAAGTACCACTGTGACCAACAGTGGGTCATACAGTCTATACACCTGTTTTAATGCTATGGATTTTATTTTACACTTTAAGGGGTATAAATATCTGGCTGCAAAACCTGCTTGAATGGTAACTGATTTAATAAGAGAGAAGCATTCGCAGCATGCTTTACTGCTTTTCTCTCTTTACTTCTCTGGTGCAGGTTTATGGTGCCTGTTACTCAGGAGACAGGTGCTGGTACAGGTGCCAAGTGCGGAAGCAGATAGATGACACAGTAAGCGCAATCTTAAATGATATAAACAATATTCCAAGTCTGACAGTCATTTGTTAGTTTGTTCACTTTGATTGTTGAAATGATAGCATGTCTGCCCCGTGTAACCTAATTTTGGGTTTGCGCTTGTCTAAACAACTTTCGTTTTCCTCATCATGTTTAGTTTCATGTCGCTTATATTGATTATGGCAATGAGGAGGTGGTAGGGAGGGCTGATCTAGTTGAACTCCCGAAGGACTTGCAGGCAGCTGGACTTGCGAAAAAGTACAAGTTCTGGGGCTTTCTATTGGCAAGTGAACAGAATTCACCACATTACTCCCAGGTAACTCTGTAGTCCTGAAGACAGCCATGGAAAAATGGATACTAAAATTTTCTTAAATTCAAGGGTGGTGGTTTTGTTTTGAATGTATTTGGACTTACATAATTTTATATTATTTTGATGATGTAATTGTCAGATTTATTTAGATTTTATTCACAGAAGGTGAATGAGTATATGTATCAGTGTAATGTGTTTAAATTTTATGTACCAGGGGAAGTCCTTTCTGCAGAATCTGATCTATGGGAAGAAGCTGCGCATTAATGTGAAGTCAGAGTGCTTTGATGGAACGAGCCTGGTTAAGGCATTTCAGGGTAATCTGGACATTGGTGAAGAGGTGTTAAAGTTTAAATTTGCCACAGTAAATCTTCCAGGCAGCAGGGAGAGCCTGTCTCCCGCTAAGGTTCTCCAGAAGCAGACTGGAATATGGCCTTCCAGAAGACCTCAAGGAGACTGTGATAGTTCTTTGGGGTATATGCCCAAGTTACGCCCAGTTTTCTCCAACCAAAAGCCTCAAGACTTAAAGTAAGATATTTCACATAAACACTCGTAATAAGCCATTCTTGATGGCAATCTGTAAAGTTGCACTAACAAAATAATCATGAATATACCATATTGCTCATGGTAGAAATTTAGTGAAAAGACAGTTTTATTGTTCTGTATAATTTTAGTAATATTCCACCAACAGAAAGAAAGCAGTTTTCTCACTCACATTATTGGGCAGCTTGTGCAAACAGGTTTTCAAAACACATGAACAAAGTGTTTGTGATTTAATGTGCCAGTGGCAATAATTATTAAGTTCCTAATCGGCTCATGTTTCCTAAAGTGATAGATTAAATGTGAATAATTGTGCATCACTAGTGGTCTGATTTTTTTAAATAAGTTATACAAGAATACTTTAGGGTTCAGGTCCTAGTGCACAAGTAAAGTTGACCTCTTTCATGCTTTGTCTGTAATACTTTAGAGAACAAAGCATCAGCAAAACTGCCAAGGCTGCCAGTCTGCCTGAAGTAATGGCTGTCTCTGGGCCAGAAGCAGAGAGGAAGCTGGTAAAGGAGAACCAGCAGCCTAATTCAGAGACAGTCGTCCAACAGCTGTGTAGTCAGGTCTCTGAGCAAATGCTTAATGAAGCCAAGTCAGAGCTGCAGGTGCTCCCTCGCTTTCAATCTACCTTTACTTAATACTTTCCCCTCATCCCTTATCACAGTGGTTCTTAAACTTTTTGGGGGCTCAAAAAAGGTTGGAAACACTGAGCTATAGGTTACAAAGTTCAGCTTCCGGAGTAATTCAGTCGCTGGCTGCTTTTGTTGCTCAGTCGGACGTTTTTTCTCATGACTAAAATTTTTATTTAGCCATGCCCTCGCAACCCATTCCCATTCAACCCATACTTTAAGAACCACTGCCTTATCAGTTATCTTGAGTCATTATTGTAAAATATATATCAAGTGCACACACATCTATGATCCTGCACAGTTCACGCACAGATTTCTTACATGATGCTTCTGTTAACATTTTTACCATTACCTTTCATGTTTTTGATTGACTAAATGCACTGTGACTGGGTTAAATATTTGTGCTGTGATTTTTTTCTTTGTAGAGGTCAAGAGAAGAGGTGGAAGAGAAAATAAAGGAGATGAAGAAACTTGAGAAGGTAAAGAGTGACCTCCAGAATCACGTAGATCATCTACAACAGCAGCTGATGGACGTCCGATCGGAGCTGCAGGTTGGAGAAAGAGCACATTTGAGATGTCGGGGATCTAAATATACTGTATATTTTTAACTCCAGGCTTTTGATGACTTGCACACTTGATGTCAACATGCGTGCATCCGATATAATAAAGAACTTTTTACACTAAGTACTAGAATAAGCACTTTTTTTGGTTTAAAAAATGCTTTTTTCTTTTTGTGGTATACTAAGCATTTTGTTTTTTTGGCAGAAAATGAGTGAGGTGCGTCCGAGAAGAGATGAGAGTGTGGAAGTCAACATGGAATCAGGTGTATATGAGAAGTTCTCTTGCCTGGCTGAGAAAGTGGAAGCGGTGAGAAGAAACAGGTAAACTATTTAAAAAATAAATAAATTATATATGTATAATATATATATATATAATGAAACTTAAACAACCACGCTTATATTAGTTATAGAGTGTGTACTAAAAAGTAAAAAAGAATTTTTCTGGCAAGAAAATGTATACATTCATCACTCGGGAATGTTTTATCTTTTTTTTTCTATTTAAAAAAAAAAAAGATTATTAGTTAATTATTTTTTTTATACAGGGGTGTAGTTACAACAGATCTCAGGTGTAAAATATGTAGAATTTAAACAATGAAATGCCTTCGTAGACATTGTCTTGCTTGCTGTACATTTGTTTGTGGTTCCCAAGTGGCTGTGTACTAGTTGCCCTCAGTTATGTGTTCAAAGTCCCTTTGTCATTTTCAGGGAAAATACTGAGTGCACTTCTGCAGAAGAATGTCTTTCTGAATCCATACCAGTTGTGGTCAACAACAGAATTGTCATGCCACTTACATCAGAAACCCTCGACATGGCACGGGAAGATTACAGACAGGCTTTAAAGCAGCTTAAAGAGTGTCAAAGTGTAAGTATTTCCATCCTATCATATTACAGGTCGAATGCATACTGGCACTTTTTATTTTATTTGTGCTTTATTTCTGCACTCTATGAAGGTACACTGGCCAGAATTTATAGTGTCTAATGACCTCAAGTTTTCATTTAACAATATTTATTTAATTATTTAAACTTTCACTTGGAGTGGATTTTTATGCAAATAATGAGTCATCCAGCTATTCTCACTGTAAAATATATGTCTCGGTTCTCTCTGAATTAATGAAATGTGTGAATGAGCCGACACTTGAAGCACTGTGAAAAAGGTGAGTAGGGTTTTATTGGAAAGAGTATGTAATTTTTTTTTTAAAAAAAGAAACCTGTTTAATAAATTTTCTATTCTTTTTCTGGTCTTTTATGTTCTTTACTGAAAAATAGCAACTGTGTTATAGATGTTATATGCTGTCATACATTTTTGTGGAAAATAAACATTACACAGAATAATAAAAAAAAATCCTTACTAGCTACTGTCACTACGTTTTTAAAAGGTTGATTGGATTGGATTCAGTTCATTGCAACCAACATAATGTCCCTCTTTTATTCCTCCCTTTCCAAGTGTTCTTCCAAGTACTTGCATTCATGCTTTTTCCTGGTTAAATAATAACAATAAGTATGATTCTCCATTTTTCAAAATTTATGTTTTCAAACTTGTTAGCCAGCACCAGTAAACCTTTTCTTCAGATTCCTCTTCGTTCTTCTTCCTTGTCTTTCTTCCTTTTTTTCCCTTCTTTGTCCTACTTCCAGTGTTTCCTTCAGGATTCCTGCTGCCAACTGTTTATTAAAAAAGAAAAAAGTGGAAGGTGCTCTTATGAGGTTTGTCCATTTTGGGTTACCGTAGTGGTGCAACATGGTGGCTTCATAGAGGTGGACCCACTCCCTGTGTAGATATAAAGGGTTCATTCTAAGCTTATGCAAACACAACAGTCTGTGGTTACAGATAACTACGCCTTAATGAAAATATACTTGTATTGAATACTAAATTCGATTTCTGCTAAAGTCAACATAGTGCACCTTTTAAATAATAATATTTTCCAAATTGATTCACATCCTTATATTATGTTTCATTTGCTCCGTTCTCAGGAACTGTTGTTGCCTTTTACCCGGTTGTGTTTCCCTGGGGTAGTAATGTAAGGTTTCACACATGTAAAACATCCTTTTGTCATTTATTACCATGGGAAAAAATAAAGATCTCGCAAAAAAACACAACAAACAAGACAGAAGAAAATTGCCCAAATCAGTTAATGGATGTGAAACATCCATAAGAAGATAAAGTAAAATTCAGCACAGTGCTTCACGTGTCTGAATGAGCTGGAAACATGCCAGGAATTGAATCCCTGGCACTCTTTACATACTGAGGAAGAATGTGAATGATGCCCGAACATCACAGTTTTAGAATGATGCATCTTAGTTGATTCAAACTCAGCTGTTGAAACACCACTTACAGCATAAGGCTAAGCTATTTAGAAATAATTCAAGACGGAAGCTCATTACATCTCGGCTACACCGTTTATCATTAGGGGTACGGTTGTCATCATGTGTTGTGGTCACCTGAGACAGACCATCAGGATTTGCCAACTACATGCAAGGAAAAGCACTTCATACCTTTAAAACATGATGGATCATTGATATTTAGGGCTGCTTTGTGGCTGGATGCTCAAGGACCTTTACTGATTGACTTTCTTCCTTTATTTATGATAAGAGGCTAAAGATGCACAAAATCACTGTTTTACAATGGCCATCTCAGGGCACTCCACATTTCTGCATGTTGGCATTGTGTATGTTGCATGTTCTGTCAGAAGGGGGAGTTGGAGGACCTGGTGAAAAGCAGGAATCAGGCTCGCAGCGTTCTCCTAACTGCTGTAGATGACTTCCTTAAGACGGTGGGCAGTCTGCCAATTAGTGATCGCCTGAACACCCTGAAGGTGTGTGGGGTGTGTGTGTGTGGAAATAAGTTGATTATAGCCATATATTATAATAAGTAAGATAAAACTTTTTTTTTTTATCTGCAGTTAAATAGATGTCAACAGTGTAATGATGTGTGTGTCACTTGTCTCCCAACTCTTTACCAGGATGTCAGTTCATCACTGCTGGCTGTATTTGGTTCGGTCTCAACAGACAATGTTCAGGATCAGTGTTTAGAGCAGTTCTATGAGTGGAAAACTCGAAAGTGTCATACCATCAGAAATGTGCGTCAGGAGACCGATAAGGCCCTATGTGGTCTTAGTAACTGGGCAGCCAACACTAGCAAGGTACAGAGTAACTCTGTTACTTTGAGCTAATGTGTTTGGTTAATAAGCAGTATTAATAAATGTAATGATTAAATGCGTATCTGATGTCGCATGGCATTTTTCAGATGGCCTGCAAAGGCGTTTTTCTTTTCTGTGTAACCTGCAAGAGATGGTACTAATATTTTGGCTCTAGTTTTTCTGCGTAACCGCGAAGACTGCTGTAAGCC
Organism: Chrysichthys cranchii; assembly: GCA_030068335.1. Lineage (NCBI taxonomy): Eukaryota > Metazoa > Chordata > Actinopteri > Siluriformes > Claroteidae > Chrysichthys > Chrysichthys cranchii. Next base: position 12,395,838 of record JAQMCW010000008.1, on the reverse strand, counting down.
TGGAAGCTGTTGGGGCAGAAGTGGATGAGCTTCTAAAGCAGGCTGAGTCTGATGTGTGCGAGGAGCTGAACGTTAAATTTTTTGTGAGTGCGAAAGGCTCTTAATATCCTCACATGCACCTCTCCGAAATTTCTCATGAAATGGTGAACCTGAAATTCTGACTGCTTATATGAGACAAGCTCGAGCATTTGGATGTTCGCTGCTGCTTATCAGTGTTTATTCCTCGACTCTCTTGGATGTTAATTGTTCATTGCTTTTCTTAGAAGCAAGATGTTGAGGGCATGGAAATAATATCTACTGCATGCTGTACGTTGATGTGGCATATAAAAAATGAGGAGCATCTCCTTTGTGGCCTCAGAAAGAAATATGAAGAAAACAAAAAGGTAAGAAGAGAGCACAAAATTTAATACCAGATGGCTGTTATGTTATTGTGTGTGACCGTTAAAGAGCTGATTCCTCTTAATAGTTATGTGAAAATGTGCAGCGAACACTGATTGAACACAGTGTTTCTACCAGTTTAAGGAGGACATGATGCAGTGGCAGAACAGCTCCCCTAAAGCAAATGAGCTCATGTATATAAAGAAACACATCAAGAGCCTGCGTTCACAGTTGCGTTGGAAATTGGTAGAGGTGGGCTGCCTGGAAGAGGTAGCTACATCCACTAGTTTAATTGTATGTTTAGACCTTTTCAAGACGCATGCATCCTTTATATTACATTGTGTCATGTTTTCTTAAATATGGAATTTTTGTGTCGCTATATATTATTTGAGTTTAGCTATGTCCTGGTAGTGCAGAAAGAATGGCACTTCACTGCCTCAAGTAAAAAAAAAAAAGGACTACATCAATAATTTTAATTTGATTGATTAGTTGGACTCTGTATTTGACAGGCTGATGACCTGGATCTGCCTGAGATTCTAAGGAAAAAGGAAGAGATTGCTGAGACACGGAATGCTCTCTTCCAGCAAATTGGGCACGAGAAGGAGCAATATGTAAGCTTCCGCTTGAAATGTATTTATTTGTTCGTTCGTTGTAATTGGATCATCTGCTTGTGGTTATTAGTTAGATTTATTAATTTTGTTTCATTATGCAGGCAAAACTCTGTGAGTTGGTAAAAGGAGACTTTCCTGAGCTTCTACAACTGTATCCTGAGGCAGACATCAGCAGTTACCTGGTGAGTCACCGAAGCATAATGGAACTTGAATTTTTTAGTTAAGATCTAAATTATTTGTTGTGTAAAAGTAATTGTATATGAATATTACATAAACTTTTCACACTTCAGGCTCCTAATTTGCAGTCTGAAACAATCTGACCAGTTTTTCTGTGATCACTGAAAGTGCTGGGTTTGTTTTATGGACACTAATTTTTTTTATATATCTGTTTTATTTATTTGTTTTGTTGGTCGTTTTGAAGCTTTTGATGAGTTAATTCTAGTTATTAAAATCTGTGTTTGTGTATTGCCAGCTCTCGGAGGGGTTGTTAGTGAAGAGTTTGGATCGAGACATATTTGATGCTGAGCCAATGAGAGAGCTGAGTGGGCGCAGACCACTAGTGTGTACGGGGTTCCAGTGCCGAAAGGTAGTGCTCAAGGTAACTGAGTCATGGATGCCGTTTAGGGTCGGCTTTCTGCGTCACTGGCAGTGAAACTAAATTGCGGCTTGGATATCATGATATTCCAGTCAGCTCCAGAAACGCACTCAGGAATTGAAGAAACTACTTGAAAATGATTGGTAACATCTGTTTGCCTCAGATTAATACTTTGAGCGTGTAGTGGAAATTAATTGAACAGAATATTTCACTAATAATAATTCAGAATTACGCAAGCAAAAAATTAATCACAAGCCCCAGAAGCCACTCTTACATGATGCCTACACCCAAGATGCAAAGCGTACATTTACATATTTGCATACAGCTGTTTTTGTTGGATGGCTCTGACAAGGAAACATATTTTGATTTGAAATTCAACTATTTAACCCCCCTCCTCCCCCCGATTACCACAGAGCAGAGCTCCTTCTTTCTTCCTTCCAGAATAGAGTGCTGGGTAAGGTCAGTATGATGTCCAGCTAAGCCTTCCAGTCAAACATCTGTTCTGAAGGAGTAAGGAGGAGCACCACTCGTACCAAAATACAGCCAGTATGCTGCGTGCCATCATGCAGTCAACATCAGGACTTGGGATACATGTGTTTTTTTGACCATGCACACATGCAAGTTTGTGATTTTACTATGGACTTCAATCTTGAGCACTGAGCCAACAGGAGATCAGAAACAGAAGCCCTGATGCTTGAAATAATTCATGAGCACAACCCATGAAAATGTACAAGAAACTCAGCACATGGCATGTCAGGGTCATCAAACTCCCTGACTTTTACCCCTCTTAAAGTGCGAAAGCCACTCAAAACTCCTTGCCCGGGTCATTGCTTCTTTTCCTTGGATTTGTTGAAGCATTTTAAAAGACTTTTTGAAAGTTAAAAGTTTGTTTGCCGTCTGAGTAAAATCACGAATTCGCACGTGCATAATGGTGCATACTGACTGTGAGATTTCAGCAAGCCACTCTGTGCCACATGAATCTAATAAACTTGGGTGTATGTAGACTGGATACTGATAATACCTACTGAATTGGAGATTACAATGACAGTAAATATACAAGAATAAAATAACGTCCTCCATCTGCACCGCTCTAGTGGTTTGGTGTCAGTGTTGCGTTGATCAGTACGTCATTTCATACTGCATTTTTATTGGTTGGTTTGTTGATGGAAGGTCATAGCAGCAGTCACGTTGTGAGATGGTCATCCTAATTTTCTGACACTGTCAAAAAATTGTTTATATTTGGTTGCAAGAAAGGACAATGGTCATCTTGGAAGCTTTGAAGATCATCCCAGTGCGACGTAGGACCACCATTTTGGAACCACAACCAAAGAAGCCGCATTTCTGTGACATTGGTCTTCTTTCGTCTGGGGCAGCCCAGAATCGCTATAGTACAGGTCCTGATGCTGACTGTGATGTCAAGCAGCATGCTGACTTGTGAAAGTTATTGCTCACTCATGCTACCTGTGTTTGACTAGTATGAAGCAGCGCTCCATCCATTCACAACAGGTACAGGCTCACATCTTTTTGATTGCACCCCATATAGGTGGAATAGTGTGTTTGTGGTCAGCTGAGATCAAAGTCAGACCTATTGGCAGCACACAGCGATGGGGTGCTGATGAGAAACCGGGTACTGCATACAAATAAAAGCACAGGATATGCCACTGTAATATATGGTGAGATAACATCAGCACATTAAGACTGGAGATGGATGGCATCATGAATTTCGCTAAGTACAGTGGAACCTTGCATTGCGAGCATAATTCGTTCCAGAGATGTAATCCAAAGCACTCGTATATCAAAGCAGGTTTCCCCATAAGAAATAATGGAAACTCGGATAATTCATTTCACAACCCACAAATATTTATATAAAAATGACAAAATATAATACAAAATATAAAGTAAAAATACAT